>JAOWBN010190534.1:0-15817 GCA_028565015.1 Pinguicula moranensis | reverse complement strand
GTGCTAAATGTGATGCTGAAAAGCTATGTTGTGTACCTGAGGAGATGGTACTGTAGGCTTCCTTTGTTGAGTAGGAATCTTGATGATTGTTTTTGAAGATATACCTATCCGGGTTCAGCACATTAGGTGAGATGAATTGAAGAAAGGACAAAGTTGATAAAGCAAAAAATAGAATTGATGATTAAATTGCCTCCTTCAACTTTGGTTAAGGAGATTAGGAGTTTCCTCAGGCATGTTGGGTTTTATAGGAGGTTTATCATTGATTTTTATAAAATTAGCCGACCATTGAGTGATTTGCTTTGTAAGGATACTCCTTTCATCTTTTTATAAAGCTTGCTTAAATGCTTTCAACACTTTGAAGGAAAAGTTGGTCTCTACACCTATTGTTGTAACTCCTTATTGGTCCTTGTCGTTCGAAATCATGTGTGATGCTTCTGATTATGCAGTAGGAGGTGTATAAAGACAAATATTTTCATGTTATATATTATGCCAAGTGGTTTTTCAAGTGAGCAGCAGAAGAAGTTTATCTCTTCAGCTCAATTCTACTTTTGGGAGGATCCATATCTTTTTAGAATGTGCAGGGATCAGATTAATCGGAGATGGGTCCCTAAGGAGGAACATCGGAGTATACTGGACCATTATCATACATTAAGCTGTGGAGGTAATTTGGGGGGAAAGAGGACAACTCACAAAGTTCTTGAATTTGGATTCTTTTGGCCCGTTGTTCAAAGATGCTCACACCTTTTATTTGCATTGTCATATATGGCAAAAAACTAGAAGCATCGGTAAAAGGAAGGAGATGTCCCCTCTAAGGTAACTTAGTTGTTGAACTTAGTCTTGTATGGGGAATAGATGTCATTGGTCATTTTCCTACCTCCAATAATTAGTCTTATATTATGGTTGTTGTGGATTATGTTTCTAAGTGGGTGGAAGTAATTCAAACCCGTACTAAAGATTCTCAAATTGTGGCAAAAGTTTTGAAGGAAAACATTTTTAGCAGGTTTGGAACTCCCATGGCAATCATAAGTTATGGAGAATCACGATTCTGTACACAAGATATTGGGTGCACTATTGATAAAATACAACATTACTCACAAAGTGGCAACCCCGTATCATACACAAACATCGGGGGCAAGTGGAAGTGAGAAGAAACTAGCAAATTAAGGTCATCTTAAAGAAGACAGTGAAACCGTCAAGGAAGGATTGGACTGTAAAGCTTAACGATATACTGGACCGCTTACAAAGCTCCAATTAGGATGTGTCCGTATAAGATGGTCTATGGAAAGGTTTTCCATCTACTGATCGAGTTGGAGTATCATGCATACTTGGTAATCAAAGCTCTTAATATGGATTATGACAAAGCCGGAGAGCAACGCCTCCTTCACCTAGATGAGTTTGATGAGATCAGAGAATTTGCATATGACAATGCTAAGATCTATAAATAGCATACCAAGATCTATCATGAAAAGGGCCCAGTTCGAAGCAGATATACCCAGAATTCTCAACTTAATTTCTTTCCAGTAAAACTAAGGTCGAAGTGTTCGGGCCCTTTCATGGTTCTCATAGAGCGTTTTACATAATTGAACCTGGTGAGAAGGAGTTATTTAAAGTGAATGGCCAACGAGTGAAGCCATATTTGGAGCACCTCCAGCTTGAAAAAGTTGAATGCACCTTTCAACAGGAACCATAATGAATCAACAGTGCAGAGTTGAGCAAGCAACAATAAACAAGCTCTGCTTGGGAGGCAACCCATGAATATAATTATCTATTTTTAGTTCTCATTGTTTGAATTTTAATTTTCTTTCTTCTTTTGTTGGATATTTAGGTTTTGTGAGGGGGCAACATCCAAAAGCCTAGAGAGTAGTTCGATCAAATGGCCCATCTGCATCCACAACCATCACCAAACCTTGAAAATGATAAACAATGACTCTAGGGACGTTTTCCTTTATTTTTGTTGAACTTTGTGTTTCTTTATTTGTCAAACTTTGTTGTGTGTCATAATTGGTTGTGTCATCCCCTTCATCTTGGCTAAACGCCGGAGGACTGATGTTGGTTAGGTTTGGAGGGGGCATTTGTTGAACCTTGATGTTGTTTCTCGTTATTTTCTTTAATAATTAGTATTTTTTTTTGTAGTTTTGTGTAAATTTTTAAAAAATAAATCTTATTTTTATTGCCTATGCAATCTCATTCATTCTATGCCTAGATTCTAAACTTTGTATTTGTGATTGATTCATGTTAGGGTACAAATTGAACCTAAAATTGTTGGGATCATGCATGGTGCAACTAGGGTAGCTAGTTGATGGATTGTTACTATTTCTATGTTATCATTAACTTTTTTGATTTCCTGAATTTTACCCTTGCACACATGGGCCTAGTGGAAAGATGACAAGTCAATGCATAGGATAGGGTTTGGATTGTAATTTAACTACATTTATTTTCTATACTCTTGCATATCTTTTGCGAGAGGGAGGGAAGAGAGAAACCCAAGTTTCTTGCTTTAATTGATCTTGAGAATTGGTGTATCGTTGCTTAGGGTACATTTTCTTTCCTTTAACTAGAAGATTGATGAGTTTTGTCCTTACACTTTGTAAATCACAAGCTTTACTTTGATTTATAGGAGAGATGATGAACTTTGAAAGAAAATAGGGTGTGATTTACTTTCCCTCTTATTACTATCCCCTTTGAAGTTTAAAATTTTATGAGTCTTGTGATGTACATAAAGGTGCCAAAATATTGTAAAGGTTCGGTACATGGTCTTGGGTATTATTTTTGACTCTCTATGAAAAAAGAAGAAGAGAAAAGGAGACACCCCCAATAAAAAAAAAAGAAGAAAAGAAGGAGGGGTGAAATAAAAGAAAGATGAGAAATTATGGAGATATGTGTTTTAAAGATCCACAGACCATTCATTGCTAGTTGATGGCTATCGTTTTAGTTAAACTCTGTGTCTTGTGCTATTTATAAGTCTAGGATTAGGCTCTAACGAAACATGAATTGCCTATATCATTTTCAATCTTTGTTAAGATTCTTGCTTCCAACTCCACCACGAGAAACCCCCCACCTAAAATGCAACCCTTATTTGTGAGAGGATGGAGTTGAGGCTTAAATGTGGAACATTGTTGATTCCTATGCATTGAAGGGTTTGTGGATTGTTGGTACGGCCTAGTTCACACACCCGATTAAGGATTGCATGGTAAGTTGACCGGTATATAGGTAGAAATCTTTTATATTGACTTGATGCTTGAAAATGCTCTTCTACGGACCCTTTAGACCTTTAAAAGTGTGTTTGTATCTCACATGGGAGTGGCTAAAAGTGCAAAATGGCAAAATGATTGGTTTTCTAGCATGCTTGTTTAGAAGAGTCTTGATGTGTTTTATGTTTCTTTTCCTTTTGAGCCTTGTTTTTGCTTGAGGAGCCGGGCGTTTGGCGTACGCTACACTGGAGACGAGCGTACACCAAAGACCATCCAAGAGGTCCCAAGGAGAATTCTAGCGCACACCACTACAAATATTGGCGTAGACCACACGTGAGCTTTCTGAGCGCATTCTTGCGCACGCCATCCAAGATGGTGTACGCCACAAACCATCTTAAATCCCTAAACCATATGTCAGGCGCACGCTACTTACCTTCAGGCGCACGCCACTTACCTTCAGGCGCACACCACTTACCTTCAGGCGCATGCCACACGTTCAAATCCAGGGAGAAAATAGTTTTTGTGAGCGAAATTACTATGTCGCCCTCACTTAAAACCCTAGGACTATATATATTTTAAACCTTAGAATTTTTTAGAAGCTTTTCATTCCATACAACTATTTTTATCAATTTACCTTTACTCCTATTTTGAGAGCTTCTCTCTATAAGGTTTTTACAATTACTCATTGCAATTCATTATAATTGAGTGGGGATAAATGTTTCAACCCTCAAATTGGTGCTTTTACATCAATCGTTGTGCCATTTGGAGCAATTTGTTGGTTGGTCCAATCAAAAAGGAAAGGGATTTACTAGGGTTTAAGATGCTTTTTCTATTGGAATTTGTGATGACTGTTTATTGTTTTTCTTATGGATTATTGTAGCTATACCTATTGTATGCATAGTTGCATTTAATTGTGTTATGGTTTGGTGATGGTTTTTGTTATGATTTAACAGGTTGGTTTTAAGGTTTAATGCTTGAAATTAAGGATTGCTTTTTGTTATCCTATAGGATACTTTTGATCATTTAGGAAACTTGGAGGATCGGTCGACTAAAAACCAACTCCAATGAGACCAAAACAACTAGGTTGATGGCTGGACAGCACAGAATTTTGAATTTTATTCTCAAGGAATATGCTTAAGATGCTGCATATAATTCATTGTATACCCAAGGAGTGGGCCAACTAAATTTTTTGTATCAACGCTTCATACTCCGATGCGTTGTTGGTGACAAGAAATTTTAGACGGTGGGCAAGGGCATGCTGCAATCCAGTGAAGTTACTAAGAACAAATCCAGCTCCTCCATGGCTACTTACTAAGGAACCATCGTAGTACATGATCCATACCTTGGAGTCTTCTTCTCCTCGGGTGCTTTAAGCAAAAAAGTATGCTACCACATGTATTTTGAGTGTTGTTCGAGGTTTATAATGCACATCGTACTGGCTCAGCTCGACGGCCCATTTTATCAACCTTCGTGAGGAGTCAAATCTTGTCAATATCTTTCTGAGGGGCTGGTTGGTGATAACATGAATAGTGTGTGCTTGAAAGTAGTGCTGGAGTTGGCAGGAAGCGGTTATGAGGGGCAATACCCATTCCTCGATGGTAGTGTAATGTGTCTTGTTCCTTGGAGCAATCAACTGACATAATATACTGGCCGCTGGGATTTTTCCTCTTCAAGGACCAGGGTTGCGCTAATTGTATCATCGGACACTAATAGGTAGAAGAGAAGTTTCTTATAATTTTTAGGGGCGTTGAGGACTACATTCTCTTGGAGTTATGCTTTTAGTTGTCTGAAGACTTCTTGAAAGCTTTTATCCCAATCGAACGTTCCTCATTTCTTCAATAGCTTGAAGAAGGACAATGCCTTATATGCAGATTTTGAGATGAATCAATCGAGGGTAGCTATGCGGTCCAACAGTCTCTATATTTCTTTCATGTTGCGGGGTGGTTGAATACTCACTATCGCCTGAACTTTATCCTGATTGGACTCAATTCCTTCCTCCTAGGCCAGGCATCCAAGGAACTTTTCCCCTTTCACCCCGAAGGTGACTTTGAGGTTCAGCTTCAACCCTATTTTACGAAAAATAGTAAATAGGCTCTCAAGTGTTCAGGGTGTTTAACTGGTTTGAGGCTTTTCACGAGCATATAGTCGATGTAAACTTCCATGCATTCTCCAATGAACGGGACAAAGATATGATTTGTCATTCTCTAGTAAGTGGCTCCAGCATTCTTCAGTCCAAAAGGCATTTTGACGTAGAAGAAAATTCCATGAGCGGTGATGAAGGTGGTTTTTGTGCGATCCTCTTTGGCGAACGAGATCTGGTGGTGCCCCCGATGAGCATCCATCATGATCAAAAGAGCATTTCCAGTGGTGGCATCGACCATTCGATCAATAGATGGGAGAAGGTTTAGGTCCTTCTCACAGTGCCTTCAGATCTATAAAGTCAACACATTTGCTTTCTCCTTTTGGTACTAGAACCACGTTGGACAGCCACTCTGTGTATTGCTTGGTGGTGAGCAATCGCCGGAACTCGGACCTGATGATGAGGTTCTTCTCTAGGGAGAATTTGTGCTTCTTTTTCTATAGAAGTTTTGCATTCGGATGGACGTTAAGTCATGCTCCAAAATTTTGGGGCTGATGCCCCTGGAAAGTGTTAGACCCCCGAGTGAAAATGTCCTCGTACTCTCGTAAACATGCCAAAATTTCTCTTTTCACAAGGTATACATGTGGTTTCTCTATGCAGGTCATCTCGAGGACTTCTTCCTGATGGTTCTTCTCATCCTCTCTAAGAAAACGTTGCCCGAAGTGGGCACTTTTAACTCTTGCTCTTCCCTCCTCGCGCGGGGGTGAGAAACTTCATCAGTTTATGGTAAATGGACACGATTGGTCAGAATTGATACAGTCTTGGCCGACCATGGATGCCATTGTAGCCGAAGGGCTCTTTCACCATGAGAAACCTCACTAGTTGTATAGTCGTATTTCATTCCTCTCCTAATTTTATGGTCAGACCGATGACTCCCAAGGATTTGACCTTGATTTCACTGAATATCATTAGGGGAATAGTGATGGGTTCCCATTCGTCTCTCCCTATGCCCATCTAGTCAAAGGCGTTGAAGGAGATAATGTTTGTTGAGCTCCACTAGTCGACTGAGATTTTTTCACCTCGACATTCTTGATCTTTGCTAGGATTACCGAAGGTGCATATTTTGGCAAATCATTGGTTATTTCTATCTCCTCAAAGCGTATCTATGGAGGTCTTGGTTGGCCTGAGAGTTGGCTCTATACTTTTTCTCCTAGTGTTTCCCTTGTTTCTCGTTGGAAGTTCCCTAGCGGTTCATCCCAGGATTACGTTCACGTCAGGCAGGGGAGCAATGCCTCCGATTGAGAACTTCCCTTCGAGGATGATCATAGGACTGTAGACCCCTCATGGATCTCATGTAAGTGGTGTACCCTGGGATTTATGACACTTTGTGCTAAAGTGATGCGTGAAGCCAATCATTGACTCTCCTTCCTGTTGGGCAACATGTATCATGTGGAGACAGAGTCAAAGTTACAACTCATTCAGGTTTTACTGTTAGAACGCTTCTAGGGTCCTATATGCTTTGCTCTTCGTTGAAGAATCTCCCTATGATTCTCTTCCTGGTTTCCAAGGCAAGGGCCTAGATGGAGTTGAATGAGCTTGATATTTTGTCGTCGTTACTAGCCTTTATTCCCAGTTGGATAGCTCCAGAGGCCTTTGGATGTGCCTTTAAATTTTGTGGAGGAGTTGAATGAGCTTGATATTTTGGTGTTTCTGCAATTTTTAGCTATTATTGTTTAGAGAGCTTCTCAATGGGCATGAAAAAATATTCCCACAAACGACACCAATGATGCGATTGAGGAAAAAATTCCCTTTGATCCACATCATATAACTCATATAATGGAGGGGCAGAACGACTAGCAGATTATCGCGGTGTGGGTAAGTGAGTGAGAGCATGAATAAGAGCTAGCGTGCCTAACTTTAATCTCCCATAATTGTTTGTTTATTATACTGGCCAACTAAGACTATTTATAAGGGGTAAAATGGTCTTTTCCTCAAGATGCAGAAGTAACCATCTAGCCCACTTGATGGCGGTGATCATTGTGTGTCATCCTGTTGTCTGGTGGCAGTGGCCATTTCTTCTCACCTCAGTTGGGGCTCGAGGTGGATAACGCCTGTTAGTGGCTGTAGCAGGCTTTTGTTAAGGGGATGTATGTGAACGCATTTTTCCTACAAAGACCTAAGATGTTCAGCCAAGGTGATCCTCCTCGGATGTTTGGCTAGGATGATCCTCCTCGACGAGGTCTGCGAAGCTTTCCAGAGCCAACTTTGTGGTGTATCCTTCTAATGGGCCTTCTTCAATAGGTCTCTTACTAGATTTTTTGCCTCTCACATTAGAACGAAGGCCCGTAGGAAGTTAGCAGTCTTCTCCAAAACCGAGGCATCAATCATTTTTAAGGCCCCCTTGTCCCTCAGGAGCCTACACAACTCAGTGAATACTATCTTATGCACCATAAGATTGTTAAATCAATCTTTCTCATTACCTTGTGTGAGCCTCTCCAAGAAGGCACGTTGCTCGATTATCTTGTCGAGAATGAAGTATTTGGGTGGGGCATCACACTTAAGTTTTCTATTTTCTCTTTCATGCCCCTAAAGTCTCACATAAGCGCACACAATATGATGGAAGTAGAATGTAGTACTCATAAGTAGGGTAGATATCAAAGGAAGGGGGCCACACCTATCCCTGACTAACCTATGTAATGGTTCCCCGTCCATCAATGGGTGGCCTTTTTTAATTAATGCATTACTGTTATCTAAAAAAATATGATGGAAGTAGAGGCTAGGATGGGCTTAGGGTTCATGAGTGTAATCTAGTGAAGGTAAGTAACAGTAAAAGTTTCATTAAGCCTAACTGGTCAACCAACATTTGTAACAAGAATGGGTGCAACTTTTAGAAGTTGCATAACATTCACAAGGTAAGTATACTAAATTATAAATGCAAGATTAACACCAATATTTAATGCCAGACAAAATTCAACCACATATCAGGATTGACAAAGAACAACTCACAGTGATTGGATGTTTCCTATGGCTTTAGTTAGTAGCAACTAGTGAATCCCCTAAACAGCCACACTGGATTAGAATGAAGCAAATAAAAAACATGAAAATATGGAAGTTTTGGAACACTTGAAAATATGTATTAAGATGCAGGAAACAACAATCCAGTTAAAAAGTTGCTCTCCCCGGCGACAAACCAGCCCTCACCGACAACCCTTAATTAGCCGTCACGCCCACCCAGCACCGCCACCCACCACCCTAAACAACACCCTTGAACCATAAATCCCGATTAATAGTCAAAATCTTCTCCCCGGTGCCACGAACGCACTCCGGGGAGGATAGGGAAGTGCATCCCCCAAAACCCTACGAAATGCCAACATCCTGGATCGCAGTTCCCCGGCGGTCGCACCACCTCCGAGAGGAGATTAGGAAGGGGAAAGCCGTAGTATCCATAGATAGCCAACCTAGGAAACCAATTACCATCGACCCACCTAGAACTAGGAGTATTCGGAATAGTGAGATGGCAGGCTTAATCGGAAAATCGAGCAATGTGCACAGCAGATTAGGGCCACGACTGTCGGAGAAAGAGGAGATTCCAGAAAGTGATGATCAAATCTCGTTCTACTTCACTAACTTCCCGGCCGTGGCTAACAGAGGAGAAATGAGAAGCATCTTTGAACTTCAAGGTAAAGTGGCCGATTTCTTCATCCCCACTAAATTAGCAGCAAATGGAAAGCCCTTCGGATTTGTAAGATATAAGAATATTGAATCTGTGGAGTGTATGGAAATGAAGTTGAATAGTATATGGGGTGGAACGTACAAGATCAAGGCGAACAGAGCACGTTTCGAAAGAAGGAAAATAGAGAGTGCACCAACTTGGGGTAACAAGAAGGAAGTAGCCAAGAAACGCTCACAGGTGTACGTACAAAAGGGGATGTCCTATAAAGATATGCTGGTTAGGAGTGCAGAAAGTAGCGAAATGCAAAATGGTATTGATGAGAAACACCATCGAGCACAAGATCACTTATCATTAAAAATAGCAAGACAGGATGCTGAGTGGTTGAGTAATAGTAAGATATGCACCCTGAGAAACAAAGAAGGCTGGCGAGAACTACAAATAGTACTCAGAAGAGGAGGATATTTCAACATATCAGTAAGTCCGATGGGTGCTGGAAAAGTTCTGATTTGGGAAGAAAAGAAAGATCTCTTAAATCTCATGAAAAATGACAAGGAATGGCTGAGCAACTGGATATCAGACATAGCTGAATGGAATGAGCAACCTCCGGTGAAGGAAAGATTATGCTGGGTGCGCATCTACGGGCTACCCCTCCCAGCCTGGAAAGATGAACATTTCAAGAAGTTAGGAGAAACAATTGGAAAACTGATCAGAATCGATGAGATAACCGGGAAAAAGTTGAACCTGGAAGCGGCCCAGCTTCTCTTGCAAATCAAATTAGGTGAAAAAGTCAATCAATCTCTTATAGTGACAGTGGACGGAGAAGAGCACAGTCTTCGTATAGTAGAAGTTGAAGAGAAAAGATCTGAGATGGAGAACTGGCAGGATGACATGTCCTCTACTGAACCCTCTGAAGAAGATGACCACTCAGAAGAAGGGAACACAGAAATGGATGAGGAGGAGGAGGACAATATAGTGGATCAAACAACCTTAGGCCATCAAGCTCATCTACCACCAGATGGTCACTCCTATACACCAATACAGCCAGACCTGAAGCAAACCTCACAGCAAGACAATACGCCCCAAGAAGTGGCCCAAAAGAACACAGGCAGATTTTGGCAAACAATTGATGAAGAGCAATCAAAAAATGCACCAAGAACCCCAGAAGAATGGGACTGTGATAGCACAACAGACACAGCAATAGAGAAGATTACAGATGAAGGTATATCAAAAGTGCTAGATACCCAAATGCAGGGAAAAAATGACAATCTCTATGAAGCTGAAGAAGAGAAAGAGATTGGTGACACGACTATAACAGAGCAGCTATCTCAAGGAAAGCAGAATGAGAAGGAAACAATGTCAGGGGATAATATGAGCAAAACAACACAAGCGCAGTTGGAATTGGAAAAAAGTCAATCGGCCAGAGAAACTGAGGAAAATGAAGTTATAGCACACGAACATTTTGAGAAATCCTGTCAGGATATCACAAACAGCTGCCCAGTCAGAGAACGCCACATAAATGAAAGCAAGCAAGAGGACTCAGAGATACAGGAAGAACTAGCAACTGAGATCATGAACCTCCTCCTGAACCGTGACACCCCTGCATCCATTACAGAAAAAGGAATCTCAGAATTAGCAGATCAGGGAACTGGAAAAAAGGAAAGAGCAGTGGAGAGAAAACAGAAAATAGCAACGATGAACAGGATCTACACACCACCAAAACAACAGTGCAGAACTAGCAAAGCAGATAAAAAAGGAAGGAAGAGAACTGCACAGAAAAGCAGGAATCAACAAATCCTAGAGGACTGGAAGGATCTCCTACTGACAAGTCAAGTAAAGAACAGGGAGAATATTGGTGAGGAACAACCACAGAGTAATCCCACGTACACCACATCCATGACAGATAGTGGGATAGAAGCAGCAAATTCAAGACACTGTAAACAGGAAGCAATCTCAATGATGGAACTAGGACTTACGCTGGGTATTCAATACCATAATAGTCCAGAGATTATAACCACTGATCTGATGGGAATAGCTCAGAGAAATAACAAGGAAATGCCCAAGGAAAAGGAGACAGTGCAGGTAATAAATGAAGTTACTTAGCTACAATGTCCGAGGGTTAGGAGAAAAGGGGCGAAGGAGAGCGGTTAAGGAGCTATGCAGAAAGCTTAAGGTTGATTTCATAAGCATCCAGGAAACCAAGAAAACCAGTGTCAGCAAAAAGTTTTGTCAGACAATTTGGTATGATGAGGATTTCGACTGGATCTACAAAGGTTCACAAGGACAATCAGGGGGTCTTCTTTGCATCTGGAACCGGAACAAATTTACTAGGTTGAGCATAATGGACACAGAAGGAGCCTTGGGACTAACAGGTACATGGACAGGAGATTCACAACTCACTCATATTTTTAATGTCTATGGGCCATCTTCTTTAAGTGACAAAAAAAGGCAGTGGCAGCAGCTGGTCTCGCACAAACAAGGGAAGGAAAATGATAGATGGTGTGTAATGGGTGACTTCAACGCAGTCTTAGACAAGAAAGAGAGGAAAGGAACAACAAGATGCACAAGTGACAGTGAAATAGCAGCCTTCAGTCGATTTGTAAGTGACATGGGACTGCAGGATTTGGCCATGATCAAAAGAAAGTTCACATGGTATTTAAGCTCGCTCAAAGCCATGAGCAGATTAGACAGGTTCCTTGTAAATGACAGGTGGCTAGAAAGTGGACAAAACTGGGTACAAACCGGACTAGATCGAGAGGACTCAGATCATTGTCCAGTGCTACTAAATTCTCAAGTGCGGGACTGGGGACCTAAACCCATGAAAGTTCTGAATTGTTGGTTGAAAATGAAGGACTACAGTGAGATGATTAGGAAGATATGGACCGAAACAAATATACATGGATATGCGGGATTCAGAATTAAGATGAAGCTACAGATGCTGAAACAAGAAATCAGAATGTGGAATAAAAGGGATAGCCATGACATCACCTCACGGAGACTAGGCATCCTAAGCAGGCTGAAAGAGTTAGAAAAGAGAGCAGAAGAGGTGGAACCGAGAAATAGCTCTAGTGCACAAGCAGTGGTATTGAGACAAGAACTTCATGAGCTGACAAATCAGCAGGAGAGCATCCTGTATCAAAAATCTAGAACAAACTGGTTGCAGCAAGGTGATGCAAACACATCCTACTTCCACAATAGATTAAAAAAAAACAGAGCCAGAAATACCATTAATGGTATTTGGGAGGATGGAACGTGGTATGAGGAGGTAGATCATGTGAAACAGTGCTTTAAGCATCACTTTGAACTCAGATTCACCGAATGCAAAAGTATCAGACCAACCTTAGGAAGAGTTGAGGTAAAACAACTCTCTGCCTTGTCAAGATTGTTCCTGGTCGCCCCGTTCAAAGAGGAGGAGATCTTGCGGTCTGTCAATAACTGTGGAAGCAACAAAAGCCCGGGCCCGGATGGATTAAACTTCGCCTTCATCAAATAGTTCTGGCCCCTGATGAAAACAGACATATGTGAAATGATGCAAGAGTTTTACAAAAACAGCAGAATAGTCAAGGGAGGAAATGCCTCACATATCACCTTGGTGGCCAAAACCAGTAGCCCTCAAAAGATCTCTGACTACCGACCGATCACCCTGATTGGGAGTACTTACAAAATCCTATCCAAGGTACTAGCCACAAGACTAAGCAAAGTCTTAGATGAAGTGATAGCACAAAATCAGATGGCATATATTGGGAAGCGACAGATTGTGGATGGCATAATGATAGCCAATGAAGTTGTAGATAAGTTAAAGAAGACAAAAAAAACTGCTCTGATTCTGAAAATAGATTTCGAAAAAGCATTCGATATGGTGAATTGGAGATACCTGCTAAACATGATGAGGAAGATGAATCTGCCGGACTGTTGGATTTGGTGGATAAAAGAGTGCCTCGAATCAGCTACCACGTCCATCCTGATCAATGGCAGCCCGACCACCGAATTCACACCACAAAGAGGACTAAGACAGGGAGATCCTTTATCTCCATTCCTATTTCTAATGGCAGCTGAGGGGTTATCAGCAATGGTGCAACAAGCTGTTCAACTGAATCTAATCAAACCATTAGAAATTGGTGAGGGAAAGATGAGTATATCACATCTCCAGTTCGCTGACGACACGATATTCTTCAGTCAAGCAACATGGGAAAATGTCAAGGCCATCAAAGCTATTCTATACAACTTTGAACTAATGTCAGGAATGAAGATCAACCTCAACAAAAGTCACCTAATGGGAACAAATGTTCCAGCCAACACACTTGAAGACATGGCTGAGTATCTACAATGTAAGCGAGGTGAGCTACCCTTTACATACCTTGGGATGCCAGTTGGTGCGAACCACAGAAAATCTCAGACATGGAAACCAGTCTTAGGAAAATTCAGCAAAGTGCTCAGTTCTTGGGAAAACAAAAACCTGTCGGTGGGAGGTAAAACAGTGCTCATTAACTCGGTTTTATCAGCTCTGCCATCTTACTATTTTGCCTACTACCTAGCCCCTAAGACAATACTCCGAAAAATAGAAAGCTTGCAACGTTCCTTCTTTTGGGGATGCACTTCCGAACATAGGAAAATATGCTGGATATCATGGAGGAAAATAAGCCAACCAATCGACAGAGGGGGCATAGGTATAAGAAATATAGAAGCCTTTAATAAGGCTATGCTAGGCAAGTGGGGGGTAGAATCCTTGGAGAAAGTAAGGGGCTATGGAAGGATCTAATGATTTCAAAATATAGGAGGGATGGGCGGTTAACAGTAGGGGGTGGAGAGAGCTGGGGGTCGAAAATCTGGGGGTTCCAAGAAGAAGAGGAAGGAGAAGAGGGATAGCCTAAGCGTCAAATAGCTGGTCAGACTTGCAAAAAACGTTAGAAGAGGAGTGGTTTAAAAACAAGGTCAGAATAGAGGTAGGAAATGGTACTCTAGTCAAATTTTGGGAAGATAAGTGGGTAGGGGACACTCCACTAGCAGCACGATTCAGTAGACTACACAGGGTGGATAAGTCTAGGGGTAAGTCAGTAGCAAATCATGGAAGGTGGGAAGGGGGGGAGTGGATATGGTGCTGGGAATGGAAAAGAGTGCTCAGGGGTGAAGAGATAAGCGAATTTTCAGACTTAATCTCCTGTTTGTCCACTATTCATTTGCAGGAACATGAAAGTGATGCATACAAGTTCCTATACACAAGAGATGGACAATATCACGTGGGGGAGGCCTACAAATGCATCTGTGCAGGGGAAACAGCAGCTTACTCTGATGAAGAAACTCAATTACTAGCCCAGGTTTGGAACATATACACCCCTAAGAAAATATCAATCTTTGTGTGGAGAATGCTACAACAACGGCTGCCAACAAAAAGAAACTTACAAATCAAAGGGGTGATCCAACCGGATCAGCAGATACCATGCATTTTATGCCAAGAGGAACAAGATGAAGAAAACCATATTTTCTATGAGTGCAGCCACACTAAGTCACTGTGGAACAAAGTTACAGATTGGCTATCCTTAAGAACAGCCACCACAAGAGTGCCAGAGCTACAACAATACATTAACCTCATACCACAGGACCAACCGACGGAAATCTGGAAAATGATATGGTCAGCCATGATGTGGATGACATGGAATGTGAGGAATCAAATTCACTTCAACAGTGCGGAAAACAACATTGAGGACACATTCCAGAAACTGCAGGTACATTGCTGGAAATGCCTGAAATTCAAAGGAAGAAACAAGAATTTTGTGTATTCATTATCGGACTGGATCTATAATCCGACAGAATGTATGCGTTCTGCTAAGTAGATTAGGGAGCTCATATTACTGTAATGATAGTAAAGCTACAGACAGTCCAAACTGTACAAAAAATTTTCCATTTGTTTTAATAGAAAGTTTTGCTTATCAAAAAAAAAAAAAGTTTGAGAAATTACTTTTTGTAAGTTTCCTTACCTTTTCTTTTTAGTTATTTGGTCATACATGAAATAATTGTTTTTCTAAAATAAAAATGGAACAAAAAGGGGCCTCCCGGACGAAGGACGGAGGGAAGGGGGGCCTTTTTTTTTGAAGTAAAAGTTTGTTTGTTTTTAATAAATTTTGATTTTTAGAATTGGGCTACTCATATACGCTCGCTCTTAAGTAGTGGACCTGAGTATAAATGTATTAGTTTGAAAAGTTAAAATTACTATATTTTGTGTATATAGTATCATGTGGGCCGAGCCAATTTAAGAGGGATTTTAAATAAAGTTTATAAATTTTCTTTGTTAGATTAATTTTAGCGATTAATCTATATGATCCTGAAAATTGTAAGGAATAAGACAAAATCTTGCGACATAAAATATGTTTGTTTTTTTCTTTTTATTTATGTTTACAAAGTAACTAAAGGCGGGATACAAGAGGAGGATGATATCTCAAAAAAGAAAAGGAAGCGTGGTCCTTTGACCAAGGAAAAGAGAGAAAAGAAGAAGGTGGGCGATCATCGTATTCTCCCTTCTCCCTCTCTCGACCTTTTTTCTTTTTTTTTGTGTGTGTTTGTTCGAAGAGCCGAGGGTCTCCACAGAAACAGTCTTTTGATCTCTTTTTAGAGGTCAGGGTACGACTGTGTACATCTCACTCTTCCCAGACTCTACCTAAAGGCGGGATATACTGGGTATGTTTGGTTTGGTTTGGTTTGGTTTAAAGTAACTTACAAGGTTTAATAAAACCATGGTGGCTTGGGAAGCTTATCTGAAGAAGCCATGAAAATGAAAACCAAGATGAGAAAGGAAAGATGCGCACGATTTTTGATTGAAGAGAGATAAGTTACAACACAAACTTCCAATTTATATTACCTCCTAAAACCTAATGGGCTTAG
>JAOWBN010190523.1:0-15819 GCA_028565015.1 Pinguicula moranensis | reverse complement strand
AAAACCTTAGTACCAAGGTGATTGATTGTAAGCCCACAATCTCTTATAAGTTGATTAGTATTCTTGTACATAACTCGGGTGGGATATGCATTCTAACATGCCCATGCAGGGACTGAAATGATCAAAATACTCTCGTGTTGGGATCTGTGCCAATGTTAAACACGGAGTATTTTGATCATTTCAATCCCTATCTTGTGCAATTCGTACATTTTGTATACTGCATTATATTATTTCTCCAGTTAGTCGGATTTCTTATTTCTGTCACTCAATGTCGAGTTCATCTCTGCACAACAAATGGCAATTCATTTTTTTTAATAATTAACAATAATAATTTTTTTATTGATTAAATCGTGATATTATTTTGAAGGATCAAAAAATATATTTATCAGTATTTATAAAAAATAAATAAATCAGAGTTCTATGCGTAGATTTGAAGAAGTCCGCCCACAGAAATACGTGGACAAGAAACACGTGTCAGCTAATTGAAGCGAGAATCAGTGATCTTAAGATTTCCCATTGAAGAAGGCCGCCCACAAAATTTTTATTTTATTTTATATAATCAGCCAATTTTAGCTGATTTTAGCCAAAAATTAACCGATGATTAACAGTCTGGCCGGTTCGATGATTAATTATTTGGTGCACCGCCGCATATAGTACAATAGAATATAACTCTATGGCGTAAGATTTCAGAGTTCGGTACCAACGGTACTCTTTTTCAGTTTTATGGGATTTTTCATACTATATAATCAAATTATTTTATAATCCTGATGAATATTGAAAAATAAAAGGCACTGCTTAAGTCATCATATCGCTAGCTTATCGGGATATGGGAATCGACTGTCATGAATAGTGGTCAGGCCCGGCACGCCCGCTGAAAATTTTAGCCCAACCCGCCCATACTAAAAAATGGTCACAACCCCTCCGGCCCGTTTATAAAACGTGCCCAGCCCGTCAACCCGTTTACAAAATGTGCTTGCTCGCATGTCCCGTTTAAGTATAATAGTCCGCCTGATCTGCCCATTTTTATTTTTTTATTAATTTTTTTAAATACTTTTGATATTTTTTAATATTTTTAATATTTTTTATTTTAAAATAATAAAACAGCGCGACCCGATTAAACCTGCGGGCTCAATTTGAGCCCGCACTGCCCGTTTTAAAAAATGAACGGGCATGGCCCGCCCGTTTTTCACCCAAACGCCACCCGTCTGTTGGCCCATTTTTGGCGGACAGGTCGGGGCCGGCCAAACGGGCCTGTCCCGTTTGCCTAACTCTCGTGAAGCAAACTCAATATTATGTCGAGCGTGTGTTGTCCGCATCGACTCCAGATACACAGAGCTGCCTAGTGAGGTCTGGGGTTCGAATCTGGGTCAATATCTGGCTTGACATCTCTGGATTAGTCTGGGTGAGTCTCTCTACGGGGCCCAACTGGGATATCGAAGTAAGTGATTGGGGAGGGCCCTCGGGGTGTCCCGTGAGTGGTTCCCACTATGGAAGCTTATCAGTATATCCGTGGATCTGAAAGAAACGGCTGTTGTGCTACCCTAATTACCTCTATAAAAACAAAACAAAAAAAAGCAAGCAAACTCAATATTACGAAAAATATTAAAAAGAAATAAATAAATTCAAAATTGTGCGCATGTGGTTTTCTTTTCTTTTTTTAAATTGTACTCGAAATTCACGTGTGTCTTCCCCCACGGCCTTGTGTGCGCGCCTCGTTTTGTAGAGTGACGCGTCTGTCACGTACCGGTTTTGTTCGGCCAGAGAAAAGAAAGACTCGGCGAATCGATTTGGCGCCACGCGCAAATAAAGACAACAAAGTGTGGGACCCGCAAATTGGAATCCTAATTTCCCCAGACCCAGCTTTCGGGTTCTCTCTTTCTTGGAATTTTCCCACTGTTATTTTTCATTTACTAATTAATTTTGTAATATTACAGAGATATTACGAAATCGTATTTCTTGTCGGCAAATATTATTTTATATTTTTTCTTTATTTAATTAATATTGCTTGGAGCCTTTTGGACTACGATAACGCCATTCATTACCTCATTAGGTTAACGGTTCCCGTGTCATAAAGAAGGAAAAATGGGAAATCACAATTTATCAATTATTTTTGAGGAGAAAAACAAAAGAAAAAAGAAAATATAATATTTCTTAGAGCAACTAAAAATTATTTGACTTTAATAAAACTCATTGGTTTAGTAATTATGATTCGGGAAGCGGATTTATGTGTTATTTGTGTGGTTGGTGATTTTAACTATGTCAGATCAACCTCGAAAGACTTCATTATTATGGTCTTCCTTCAATGGACATGGTTGAATTTAATGATGTTGGGAATTTGTGGTCGATTTGCAAGATTCTCAAAGCACTTGTTAGTATAGTTGATATTACAGTTTCAAATCTTTATGAATTTGTAAAGTATAAGAAATTGAAATCGTAAAATATGAAGAGATACAAGTATTAATGCCCGTGGTTCACCGCCTTCTTAGATTCGGCTAACCCACATTGAGCTCCAGAAATTGGATGCTCTTGTAGCTTGTATTAAAATGTCTTAAACGTTCACAGATTTACAAGTCGTAAACATAAAACAACATGCAACACCTAGCTCGTTAAAGATCTAACAAAAAAACTATTCTGAAATCTATAAAGAATCTGATGACGAGAAATTAACAACAAATTTAAAAACTACACAAAAGAATATTGCATATAACAGTGAAATCTTTAAGGAAATAGTAGAATCTTCAAACCAAAACGGAACAAGGAAGTTGTAGAGTCTTCAAACCACTTCAAAATGGGCGTCAAACTGTAGATCTCTCCAAGACAAAGAGATTTCACCGATTGAATTTAGTAAACAAGGCAAGAAATCATCAGAAAGTGAAGTATTTGCCGGCGAAGTAAGTCGGAATCTAGAGAGAAACCAGAGAATAGTATTGTCCAGAGAGAGAGAAATTTGTAAAGTTAAGTCCCGTTGATCGATGCAAAAGTTTATATATCCTTGACAACTTCTAATCCAGCTCGTTGATTTAGATTCAATCTACGGTGTCAAACTCATCAAATCTTGCAAATAAACATGACCGTTAGATTTAAATGACAACGGATGATCCAGATCACACCGAATAAACTGCCAAACACCACCCGTTGGATCTTGTCAGATGATCCAACAGTCATGACCTTTCGCATTCAACGTATTGAGTACGCAACTTTAAGAGCCGTTAGATCAACATTTGAATACACGATCCATATTAATTCACACATATTCAACCGATAAAGAAACATAGCCGTTGGATCTAAAGGATATCAACGGTTCATATTATAACATGTGTGATGGCAAACTTGTAATTTCACAATTAATCATTTTTAGTGAATTTTAAATAATCACATGGGCATTATAGTAAACTCACACAATTTAATGGCAAAAGTGTAATTTCAGATTCATTCAAGGATATTTTTGTTACTTCACTCAACAAATGATTTTATTCTCGATAATGCTTTGATTGATCTACCTCTGCAGAGATTTTCGTATAATTGACTTAATGGGAGAGGGACGAGTGCGAGTCGGCTTAACAGGTTCCTTCTTTCAGATAGATGGGTCTCATTATGGCGGGGATTGAAGGAGATTGCTTTTAATAAATGTATTTCGTATCATCGTCCTACATTACTGTCGACATGTACAGTAAATTGGGGGCCAAAGATGTTCAGAACTATGGATGTCTGAGATTCTCATCCAGGGTTTTGTTTATTTGTTGATGATACTTGGAAGAATCTGATTTTTGAAGGAAATAAGTCTTATATTTTACATTGTGGTTAAAAGCTTTGAGACAGGCGCTTAAAGTTTGGAACCGTAATGTTTTTGGCATGACTGACCGCAAGATTGAAGGAATCTCTAAAAACTTAAACCATTATGATCACATTGGGGAGACGTGTACTTTATCTGATGTTAAAATTAATGACAGAAAATTGGCTTTGGTTGACTTACAGGTATCACAGAATCGTAAGGCAACCATTTTATTTCAGAAATCAAGATCTTCTTGGATTTGGGAAGGTGATGGTAATACTCGTTATTTTCAAGCTCGGGTCCGTAATCGTCGCTTTCAAAATGATATTCATGGTTTATTTTTTGATGGTGTTTGGAAAGAGGATGTTGTGGGTGTGAAGCAAGGTATTTTACATCATTTCAGAAAATATTTTGCAGAGCCTTTTGCGGATAGGCCAAATATTTTGATACCATGCATGCATACTTTATCTATTGAGGATAATAATTTATTGTTAGCAGACTTCAGTGATGACGAAATTTATGTTACTCTTATGTCTTGTTCTGGAAGGAAGAGTTCGGGCCCTGATGGAGTTAACTTTCACTTCCTCCAAACTCATTGGGAGGTTTTGAAAGGAGACTATATTGCTTTTTTGAGGGATTTTCATTATTCGGGGGATTTGTGTAGGGCGATAAATTCTACATCTATTGTATTGCTGGCTAAAGTTCTTTCTCCGACATAGATTAATCATTTTCATCCTATATCCTTGGTTGGCAGTGCTTATAAATTATTATCAAAGATTTTGGCTAACAGACTGAGGTTAGTCATTGATAAAGTTATTTCTCCTCAGTAGTTAGCTTTCATTCGAGGTAGACAAATCCAAGAAGGTATTTTGCTGGCCTGTGAATTATTGCATCATGTGAAATCTTTAAAGGATCCTACTATCTTTTTGAAAGTTGATTTTGCAAAAGCATATGATTCTGTTAGCTGGTCTTTTTTGATTAACATGATGAGAAAAATAGGGTTTGCTGAAAGGTGGATATTTCGGATGAGGGTGTGTCTTCAGTCAACTTTTGGCTCGGTATTTGTTAATGGAGCCTCTTCTGGTATTTTTGACTTTCATCGTGGTCTTAGACAGGGTGACCCATTATCTCCATTTCTGTTTGTTATTGTCACAGAAGGTATGAATTTATTACTTCATCGTGCTGTGGATATGGGCGTGTTGCAGGGGATTCAATGTGGGGAATCCATTTATACTCATTCATTGTATGCAGATGATACCTTGTTCTTTGGTCAAGGAACTATGATGAATGTACAGGGAATGAAGGCTATTCTGAGATTATATGAGCTTGTATCTGGGTTATGTATAAATTTCAAGAAAAGTAGTATCTTGGGAATAAACATTTCACCTGATACTCCGCAGAGTTTTGCGAGACAATTACATTGTGACGTGATGTCCCTTCCTTTTGAGTATCTAGGGATTCCTGTGGGTTGTAATCTAGGTTATGTGCGTTCTTGGAGATTTCTTATTCTGGCGATGCGTAAGAAGACAGCTTCCTGGGAGAATAAGTTCCTCAATTTTGGAGGTAAGGTGACTTGATAAAGAGTGTACTATGTTGTATGCCTGTTTATTATTTCTTTTTATATAAAGCATCTACTGTCATTAAGGAAATGGTTAAAATCAGTACATCTTTATTTGGTCAACATATTCTAGAACATCTAGAGGTATAGCCTGGATCAGTTGGGCGAATATGTGCCCAAGTAAAATATGTGGAGGGCTTGGTTTTGTTGACCTTGGATTGTTTAATGCTGCTTTTTTGGCTAAGTGGGGATGGAGGTTATGTACGAGGTCAGCTGGTCAGTGGAGAGATATTGTTAGACACAAATATATTCAGAGAGAATTGGGGTTTTGGTCTGGTTTAACTATCCGTGATGGACATTCAAGATGGTGGAAGGATGTGTATTCCACTATTAGTGTCTCATCTTTGTTTGTGGAGGGGGTAAAAAGAATTGTATTAAGTGGGGATCGGACAAGATTCTGTGAGGATGATTGGTTGGATGGTGGGGGCTCCCTTGCAGTAAGATACCCTCGTTTATATCTTGTGTCCTGTGATCATCAGATTTTAATATCAGAAAAATGGGCTCGAGAGGAGAATGATTGGAAGTTGTTATGGATCTGGCGACGTCCTCTTCGACTTCATGAGGTGGTGTGGATACAGGAGATAGAGGCGATGATGATAGGTCGTACACCACAGTCTGGCGAAGATGGATGAGATGGATTGCTGACTCTACTGGCATTTATTCTTTGAGATCTGGTATCCTGTGCAGTGCAATTCTTTGGGTATTGTTCGGCGTCACGACCATTGCTTGCTTTTATCTGGGGCAAGAGATCACCTTTCAGAGTTATGGTTTTTTGTTGGCATTTATTACAATCTCGTCTTGCAACGGTGGATAATCTTGTATTTCGGGGAGTACAGTGTTCACCAGAGATGAGATTATATAGTTTATGTCATGATGAGGCTGAAACCACATCTCATGTATTCTTTACGTGTAGTTTATATTACAGGATATGGTCAAAAATATATTATTTGATGGGCTATATGTATATTGAACATGAGGACCCTTTGGAAAATTTTATAGCTCATATGGTTTTGACAATGAGGATTCGGACACATGAGTTATGAAAAACATTATTGCATTGTGTAACTTGGAATATCTGGAATTCAAGAAATGATGTTCGGTTCCGAAATGGTACTTTCGACATTCATAGAGTTCTTGAGAAGATCAAGGTACAATCCTGGAATTGGTTCACATCATTTGAAAGACCGATGGCAGGTGTGATTATCGCTGACTGGATTCGTTATCCTCGTCTATGTGTAGCCAGTTTTCCCCCCCTTGATTTAAATTTGTTATTTTGGGTGATTTAAATCTTCTACTTGAAGATGAATCAGTGTACAAATTTTATAAATTTTATTTAATAAAATACATACTTTTCAAAAAAAAAAAAAACTAATTCGTGGGATGGATTTAACGGAATTTAGTCTTCAGTTTAGTCACTGGTCTAAATTAATTGTTTATGTTGGGCCATTTTAGTCACACAATTGATACTATTTATTTGTTTAACCCAAGGAAGTGACTAACTATGTTGAATCATGTGCTTGGGATTAATCTAATTATTGGGATTAAGAAAACAAAAACTATATATTGAATATCCACGTTGTGGATTTAAGGGGCCTTTGAATTGTAAATATTGAGCATAAAGGTCGCTTAAATGTTGTATCGGACAGGCCTGACCCATTGTCATTGTGGCCCGACACGACTTATTTGTTAATCGTGCTTGGCATCGCTAATGCTGCATGGCCTGTTCGACATGACCCATTTAAATTTACATTTTAAATTTATTTTATTACTTCTATTATTTTTTGAATTATTTATTCAGAATTAAAAAAAAATTATGAATACGATAATCTCAGACCATCCGTCGTGCTTAGATATGAGTCCGGGTATGTGTTGCCTACGTGTCAACTAACCCGACATGCAAAAAGCGTGCTAAATAGGTTCATTTTGGACAGATCCACATGCCTACCTCTACTTGAGTGGTAGGGCGAATAAGGTTTAAAGTTTTAGGTATTAGAATTTAAAATGATTGGTTGTCAAAATGAAAAAAATCAGATGTACCATAACCACCCATCTATTATTTAATCTAACATCGATTGTACATCTATGACATTAAAATTTGATTTTTCACCTATTCGGAAAAAAAATACATATATGAGATTATACCGAAACAAACATTCCTAATACCGTAAGTATATCAAATTATACCCAATTTACAAATTTTTTTATCATGTTGAGTCGTAGTTCTACATGAAATTACAAACGTAGTACCAATGAAACTTTTTCACATTTGATATCATGATTTTCGAAATTATTTTGGCCCGACTAATTCATGAGATTTATGTACAACGATCCCCTACATGAACTTGTTAATGACAGGTCAAGAATCCCTCAAAGGAAACTTGCCTATTGATTATGTCACGAACACGAAATAGGAGATTATTAGAATCCCCATATAATGTACGAACTCAAAACCCTCTTTCGTAGATGGCGAGGCAATAATTTGAGAGAACAATGTATTTGTTCTACGTTCTCATCAGATGATAATTGGTGTATTGAAGTAGGTGCTTACTGCGCCCCTTATATAGGAGGGGAGGCAGATTCCTACCCTAATTAGGATTCATATTATTAATTAATCAATTAATAATTTCTCTCAAGTAATTAACTAATAATTACATAATACTAATTAATTAACACGTAACTAATTATCTTAATATATTTTATTTTGTATAATAGCTCCCACTCGATTACATAAGTCATATAACAAAATACAATTTTGAATATCCAGGTGCTTATACAAGAAGTGAATCGTGGACCAAAAGAGTAACCAATAGTGTCGTATTAAGTCACCATATAACTAATATGACAATTTCAAAGTAATGGTACCCCAAATCCTCTTTGCATCACCGATAGTTACTAATTATTTTAAGCTATACAATATTTGATTATATATTTAATATAATCGTCATAAAAAATATGGTAAAGTTAGGCAGGTTGTTCCTAAGAAACTGATGACCATCCGTATCGACTTAACTACTTTCCTAGCATGGCCCGCTGGACTTTATGGATTCTAGTCTTTGGATGGGATACTAAAATAGTATCATCAAACCTCAACTTCAAGTCAATAACTCTAAGTCAAAAAGTAATGTTTAGATGAACAAACATATGTCCTTGTGATCACACAATAACAATCAGGAGATTCTTTCATAATTTTTACAATGGTTGTTATGTGGCACACACACTATGATATATGTGTTATGACATGACTCTCACCCACTTGGGCATGTCACTTATAGGGGCATTCAATTTTCAAACGGTTCCAATTTGTATTTCTGAACTCAAAGGAAATTTTGACAGTTGTAGCTTTACTATGTATTTTTCATCACAATACCCTTTGAACATATCGGAAGGTATTGGTGACCACAATACCCTTTGAGCATATCATATTGCATTAAAGAATTATAAGTCGTTTTACTATATTTTTTTCATCACAATACTCTTTGAGCATATCAGAAAGGTATTGGTGACCACGGTCGGTATGAAAAATCTTAACTTTTTGCTCCAATTTGTTCTCTACTTCTTCTCCATAGCGTTTGAACACACCAAGTGCTTCATAACAATGAGACCACAAATACACGTGTCCAAGACGCGACTAGCCATCTATGAAGGTGATGAAGTGAGAATATCCATAACGTGCTTTCATATTCGTGGGTTCGTAAATGCCAAAATGGATTAAATTCGGGGGATTTGGAGATTTAGAAGCCTTACCAAAATGTGTTTGTGAGCCTTGCCAACTAAGCAAGGCTTACACACAGGTAACTTAACCTTAGTGAGTTGGTTTTATCGACCTTCCTTAGCAAGTCTATTTAATCTATCTTGGTCAATATGACCAAGTCTAGCATGTTACTTAACAGATTCAGAAACGTTATCTATATTGGATATTAAGGACATAGATGAACTATTTATATTATCATAATATTATTCAAGTCAAGAACACAAAACCCATATTTATACGAGTTGTGACCAAACACATCGTCACCATACTCAATATTCAATCGTCTAGGATGAAAATTAAATACAAATAAGTTGCAACAAGAAAACTACAGAAACTATGCCACATCTAACTCTTGGCACATAGATTGTGTCATGCAACAATAGTGTGTTTCCGCAACGGAGCTGGAGCTTGTAGGTGCCAATGTCAACGCCATCTTCTTCACTACTAATGCCTATAGTAAAACTTTGCGCTCCGGTGTCACAGCGATGAAAAATCTAGCTAGGTCGTTTACTACGTGCCGGCTCATTCCTGAATCAACAATCGATTTACAAAATGAATTAGCAACTAATGCATGGAGCATGCACATACTTTGGGGTTACTGGGAGAGTAAGGTACCTTTTTTGGGATTGGAACAATCTCGAGAGAAGTGTCCTTTATTTCCACAGTTGTAGCACTTTAAATGTACCATGTTTTTTGGGCCGCCTTTCATTTCTTAGTGATCTTCCTCTTTGGAGCTAGCTTCTGAGTTTTCTTAGTTAACTTGTTAGATTTTATGTTCCTCTTAGGGTATCCCCTTGAGTTGCGTAAACTCTGACAGAGATTCCGGAAGCTCTCAAACGTTTGTCCTCGAGTTGTAGGATTTAGCTACATCAAAGAATGTCTTGATGCTCACATCATGGGACATTAGAGTCTTAAATGAAATCCATTGATTATCTTCTTTGTCGTCAAGTAGTGAACAAATCACATTATTCACCGACTTGTACTAACAAATATCGATCCCACTAGCCTTATGGTCACGCAACATCGCAGTCACGATGTGAATATGTTCGAGTACATGTAGACTCGAATTTATTTTATACTACAGTCTGTTCATATGCAAGGTACGGAGCCTTGTAATGGAAGTTTGGTCGTATGCAGCCTTAAAGGCATCCCACATGGTCTCGGCTGTGGGGTGCACTTCGAATTGGCAAATCAGGTCATCATGCATGCAATACAATATAGTATAGTGAGTACAATGATCCTTCTTGGTCCATGCATCAAAGATCTCGCTTGGTTTCTAAGGTTCTACCATGGTGATAATAATGTGCCCTACGACATTTTTCTTGTTTAGGAGATACTGAATCTTTATGTGTGAAATGTCATAGTTCATTCCATTGAACTTATCGTTGGAAGACATCTCACTAATCATACTGGAGGGTGTCATATTTACAAGTATATTTAAAATAAAAGGACATTAAGCACAATTTTAAAAAAAATTCGAAAGAATTTTTGATCATGTAATACATTTGAAATTTTGATAAGCTCATAATTATCACATGCAACATAACCAAGACTTCTATGAAAATCTAATTTTCACGTAGTGAAATACATTCGTGGTAAAAACACATAATTGCATTTACTGCAAAACGAATTAGAACATGTAATTGTTAACATGTAACAATTAAGTTTCTTTTAACACACAGTTTAAAAAATTTGAATCTATCAAAAAGTTTGAAACAAATCAGAATACGGTCCTAAACAGATTCAGTATCACCCAAGCAGTTGGTGGGGTTACTAGGTCCAACTTAAAAACCAGTGTCCTAGCAACACTTGCAAATCCTCTTGAGGGCCCCAATATGTGATGGGGTCATATTGGTCCCTATTAAAATTTACCCTTAAATAATCGCACAAGAGTACGGTTACTGTGGATTTTCTTTTGATATACAAAGTTTATGGTAATATAATTACTTAAAATAAATTATTTAAACATAGTTAAGAATTTTTTTCAGAAATAAAATCTGAAAAATTTATTAACTAACATGATAAACACTTAGCATATTCAGCATAAAGAATCTGAAACTATGCTAATTCACATGATGTGCAAAATTAGCATAATCATAAAACAAAATTCGAGAATATGCTAATTGTAACAATTAGCATGTTAATAAAAGAATTCAACTAAGTCTTAAATCATGCAAATTTAGTTGAAACGGTACATTTCAGTTTATGAAAAAATAAATAAATTTGATGGACAAAATAGGCCGGCCAATTCCACTTAACAGATAATGGAATTTGGGCTGACAATGAAAGAAATTATATCGGCTCAATCCATTTGACAAAGAGTTGAATTGGGTCTAAAAGGAAAAAAAAAGTGTTGGACTGACCCAATACAATTAACAAATAATTTTATTTGGGTCGACCCAAATACCGTGTGGAGAAGGTTTCTCAAAATTGAGAAGCTCTACCCTTTATTTCTCTTGTGATTTTCGTCTCTTCTCATCGCCAAACCCTAGTCGTCGTCTCGTATCTTAACTATTGTCGCGAGATTCTTTCCTTGTTGTTGGAAAATTCTTTCCATATGAGGTCAGAGAACGGATCTCTCACCGCCTCGTTGATGGAATGTTTCTTTACCGCCGCGATACCAAAAAAATTCTACTCAAATGACGAAAAATCTAATTCACTATCCATTGCCTCCTCCCTGTTCACTACATTCAGCCATTTTTGGTAAATTCTTAGTAAATATTCACACTAATTTGTGAAAACGTGATGAGATTTGGTGATTTTGTCTCGGTTTGAAGGGCGCGTGATTTACATGTGACACCCAGGGGTTCGTCTTTACAACTTGTTTCATGGCTGATCCACAGATCACCAGACGGGAAATGAGTGGTGGCTCTCGATTTTAGAGTGCATGTGCACACGTGCTGGCGTACACGCGTATGGCTGTGCGGCACACGTCCTACATGTGTCGTCGAGCCGTACGGAATAGTGATACGGGTTGGCAATAGTTTTTCAATTAACATAAATTGACCGACGACAATTTTAGCAGAAAAAAATAAAAAAAAATGAGTCAGTAGGATTAACAAATAATTGTACATAATCATGGAAGAATTTAGCTATGATACCAGTGTAGAACAGATCTAAAAACTAATTGAATACGAAAACAAATCCGTACCTTTTAATACGGAAGCATATAGATCCATAATCCTTCGGTTGATTATGTCACTAACTCAAAACAAGAGGCTACAGAGTTATCGTGTAATCCACGAACTCAAAACTCTCATCCGGAGATGGCGAGTAGTAATTCGAGAAAATACTGTATTTGTTATGGGTTTATAGCACATGAGAATTGTGTATTAGTGTGTCAAAGTCGGCGCCTACTACGACCCTTATATAGAAGGGAGGTAGGATCATACCTTAATTAGGATTTGTCTTATTAATTAATTAATCAATAACTAATCCTATGTAATTAACTAATAATTACATAATACTACTTAATTAACATATAATCAATGATTTTATTAAACTTTATTTTGTCTGACACAACAGGTATAGGGATTTCCACCGTTTATGAACCAAGCACAATGCGACGGCGTGGGTCAACTCTCCCGTACATATTCAGCTCGTGTGGGATAAGTCACGATTCTTTCTTCACCAGTCTGAAGATTGAAATTTTAAATTGTATCATTGTCCTCTTCTCTTGCGAACAACATTAACTAGTTGGATCAGTGAATTCAGGAGGTGTTTTGCGCAGACCCTCTTATACTTATAATTGGATTATAATAACTTTTTTTGAAAAAATGAAGAATTATTTTTTGAAAAAAGGTGATTATAATTGGATTATAATTTTAAGAAGGCTGCGCAAAACAGGACCTAAATCTTTAACAAAACCCTAATGGCACTCGACATCTATTAAACAACACCAAGAAGAATGTGTTGACAGTTTCAGAGTGATGGTTAAGAGAATGCAGATCAAGTTTGATAAATAGAGAAGAAAACTTACTTCGGATGACCCGAAGCTGAGGCTAAACAGGTACTATTCTTACATTACCTATTTTTCTTATTACTTTTTTCATATGCATAGATACTATCTACTATTTATCTTAATTGTGAACAAGTACTTATTTGTCGCTATTGTTCTTGAAGCGAAGTATACGCATGATTGGTTCCAGTATTGGTTTAGTCAAAATATGAGCAATAATGCTTGTAGAGACGAAGATCTTTTTGATGAGTGTAATTTGATATATGATAGATATTCTATCGGACAAGGTGGGGCGGGAAGTAATTCAGTAGACCATGTGTTGGATGCCTTTCACACTTTCATGACCCAAAAATGCAATTGGACCAATATACTGAGTTGGATAGGTATATGATGCAGGAGCATCTACAGATAACCAACCATAACTTTAGCTATATTTGACCGATTGACGCGTGTGACAACTCGCTAGATTCGTCTCTTTGGCGCGCACCAAGCTGCACATAGAGCTTTGCTCTATGTACCATTGAATTTTCCGCAAATTTAGCCATTTTCCAACCAAAAAATGCGTGTTAATTATTTCGTGCCTTTTTTAGAATAAATTCTGAAGTCAACTGATTATGGTTTTATTAGCAATTTTACTGTTTTTATGTTGATTGATTGATTAGGAGAGATGTACGTAATTATGCTAATTATGGCAATTTGCGGAAAATCATTTAATTGTTTGGCTATTTAAGTCCGGCTTGTGGACTCAATTTCATTATCGAATTTTGAGAAAAAAATAAAATAAAGAAATTGGTATCACTATCTTGTTTCGCCTTCAATTGGTATCACTATCTTGTTCCGCCTTCAATTGGTATCAGAGCTCTTTCGATATCAATCCTCGAATCTCAAATGGCCGACTCTGCAGCACAAGGATAGGAAGTCCAAGGTCGTGGTCGTGGGCAGGGAGAAGGAGCCTAACGTCAGGATCGCACTGTTCAGGAGTTGATGATTGAAAATTTGCAGAAACAAGTTGCAGATCTAACCTAGCGCCTTTCGTGATCATCATGATCTCTCTGATCACGATTCATCCACCTTCACCAACCCATTCCATAACTATGCCCAATACCAGGAGCATAATGGTTGTGAGCGTAGGGATCTCGAGTTCAAAGTTGATCTACCCGAATTTTCTGGTACGTTAGAGGCTGATGAATTTATTGATTGGATTAACGAAGTGGAACAAATTATTCAGTACAAAGAGGTTCCTGATGGCATCAAAGTCAAATTGGCCGCCATCAAATTGAAGGGCCGAGCCTCTGCCTGGTGGGAACAATTGAGACGTTCACGAGGTAAGACAGGTGAAGCAAAAATCAATGATTGTGAGAAGATGAAGAAGAAGCTTAAGGGGCATTTCCTTCCCTTCGGGTATACTCAACTTGTTTCAACAACTTCATATGTTGAGATAGGGTGCGAGATCCGTGCATGACTACACGGAGGAGTTTTACCAGTTGATCGCAAGAAATGATTTGTCCGAGATGGAGGAGCAGATGGTTGCTCGATACTTGGATGGTCTGCGACCATCCTTGCAGGAAGTTTTGAGCCACTACTCAATCCTTACTATTTTTGAGGCGTACCAGCGAGCACTCACTGTTGAGAAGCAGCAAAGCAAAAGAGCTGTGGTCAGGAGTGATCAAACCAATTGTTCTGCCTGCTCGCAGGAGCCCCGACCCAACCAACAGTCCTTGCTGGGTAATTTTAACTCTACTTTTAAATGTTATCCTCTAGTAACAAAGGTTTTCCTTTGTTGCTAGCAGGCTTCCGACAGCGAGTGAGGAGATTGGCGAGCCTGTGCATGATGATTCTGCTGATGATGTGTTGTCCGGTGATGTGCATGAAACTCTGGTTGTTCGCAAAAGTCTGCTAACTCCCAAGAGCGATTCGAAGGATGATTGATTGAGGACCGATATCTTCCACATGATGTACACATTTGCAGAGAAGGTGTGCAAGATGATAATTGACAATGGCAGCTGTGAGAACGTGGTGTCTGCAGAGGCTGTGCAAAAGTTGCAGTTAAAAACAGAGCGCCATCCCAAACCATACAAGTTGTCCTGGCTGAGTAAAGGTAGTGAGGTAACTTTTGATAAGCATTGCCTTGTATCTTTTTCTATTGGTCGCAAGTATTTTGATAGCGCATGGTGTGATGTAGTGAATATGGATGCGTGTCACATGATATTGGGACGGCCTTGGCAGTATGATCGTTGTGTGATGTTCGATGGGAGGAAGAATACATATACTCTTATGATGAAGGGGAAGAAGATTGTTTTGGCACCCCAACGGGATGGACCTATTCTTTTGCCCGGTCGCCAATTCAACTAACCTGCTTTCTTTGCAAAAAAATTTAGATGAAATTGTGCAGGGGGATATTGTGTATGCATTACTATCCCCAGAGAATGATGCATCAGTTGGAGTTGTGGAGTTGTCTATGGAGGTGCAACAATTGCTTGCAGAATTTTTTGATTTGATGCCAGTCAATCTTCTTTCTGGATTGCCACATATGAGAGATATTCAGCATTAGATCGACCTTGTTCCTGCAGCGAGCTTGCCAAATCGTCCATCCTATTGCCTCAGCCCCAAGTAGGTAGAAGCATTGCAGCGACAGATCGTGGAGTTACTGGATATGGGCTAAATCAGAGAGAGTATGAGCCCCTGTGTAGTTCCTACGTTGCTGATACCGAAGAAGGATG
>JAOWBN010190512.1:0-15820 GCA_028565015.1 Pinguicula moranensis | reverse complement strand
AAATGAATATATTAGTTATCTCTGTACTCCACTACTAAGTAGGTTGCCCGTATCTATTATTTTATTGTTTGCCAAGGTTCATAGCTGTCAACTTATCATCCCCTGATGGTACACAGCTCACCTAAGATGTTTAGAATACGACCAGCAGGTGTCTTTACTGTCAACATATCAATCCGTCGGTCGTATCTATTATTTTATTGATTGTCAAGGATCGTAGCTGTTACCTTATCATCCTATGGACAATACTAAACTCACCTTTGACTTTTAGAATACGACTTTGGGCTGGTACACAGCTCTGTGCGTGCCTGGAAGCTTTCGAAGGTTGAGAGTGATGTATTCTTTATCTGGTGTGTTGATGTTCGGTTGTGATGTCTCTATGTCCAGAATTAAAGTTACAATCTCCAAGATTTCAGCGCTCCTCTGTATTGAGGCCATGTGAGCTGCTGAGGCCGTCTCAGTTTCTGTCTTTTGTAAGTGAGGGAAGAATCCTGCTCATTTGGAATGCATGTCTGCTTGTGCTGCCTTTTCCGTTTGACTTCTCTTGTCCCTACCTGTACCAAGCATATGTACTCTGATAAGATGTGCATCATAATATACAAACAATGAGTAAAAACAGTGGGGTGGGGATATATAGTCATAGCAAGCTCTATTTACAAATGTTCTTGCCACCATCTTGATTCCCAGGTTTACAAGTACCCTTTCCACGTATCTGGATTCCTATTTATATTGCTCCTTTCACATATTAAATCTCATGCACGTTTCTGGGCTCGGGATCCAGTCTACCAGATTGGAAAGAAACAAGTGATTTGTTCTTTATGTCTTTAACCACAGCCATGTGGAGTGTTGTATAATTTGAGTAGTCTGCAGTATAGTGGTCTCCTTACCTTGGAAGTGTTTTTTGTTTATGTATTTCCAGACCTGCCAGGCTGTGGACAGCCAAATTGACTTCCATGCACAAGGATCTACACCATGTGGTCTCACATAACAAAATTCTGAAAATGTAGGTGCCTGTGGTATGTTTTGTGTGCTTACTGAATCACTCCTTAGCCATAAATATATTCCATTCCAAATCTGCACAGAGACTAAGCAGTTAGAGAGCAAATGAGTAATTGATTCATCTTCAGTACCTGAATGGCAGAGTGTGCATGTAAGTGGTTGCCTATCTGATATGATGTTCCTGTGCCTTAATACAGTTTTCACAGGCAAGGCTTCTTGGAGGAGCTTCCATCCGAACACCATTATTTTTTTAAGGGTTATCTTGTTCCAGACCATGTGTAGGAGGGCTTCTTCTTCTATGGAGTATTGTGTTGGAAAAGAGTTTGTAATTCTCAAATAGGAAGCTGAGACTGCGTAGTGCTGCAAGGACTTAGTTTAAGAGTGTCAGTTTCCCTCCACTGGATATGTATTGATTCTACCACTGATTTAGTGTTTTATTGTACTTCTCAATGACTGGCTTCCATATTTCCTTTTTCCTCGAATTGGCACCTAGTGGCAGTCCTAGATAATTGAATGGCAGGTTATCAGTTTTGCACCCAAGGAATGCTGCCATTTCCTGGACAGTTCTGGATGACGTGTTGATTCCAATAAGACTGCTCTTGCTGAAGTTAACTTTCAGCCTGAAGACAAGTTCAAAGTTAAGTAGTATGGCCTTGAATACTTCGATTGTGCTCCATGAAGCCTCTCTGAAAAGAAGAGTGTCATCTGCAAATTGAAGTATGTCTTCTGCGCCAATTCTGATACCTGATAGCATGTGTAGGTCTGCTTCTCTTTGTATCATGCAGGAAAGGCCCTCTGCAGCTAATAGATATAGGAAGGGTGAAAGTGGATCCCCTTGCCAAAGTCCTCTCTTCGGTTGAAATTCTTCAGTTGGGCTTCCATTAATGAGAATAGAGGTGGATGCATAATTGAGCAGCTCTTTAATCCAGCATGTCCATATTACAGGAATCCCACATGCATCATAATCTCATGGAGGTATTCCCAATTAACCATGTCAAAGGCCTTTTCGAAGTCTACTTTGAAGATGATTACTTCCCTTTTCTTTCTTTTTTAAGATCATCCATTACATCATCTGCAGCAAGGACTCCATCAAGGAGTTTTCTCCCTCTGATGAATGCCATCTGGTTTGGTGAAATAAGGTCACTTATGACATGGCTGATTCTGTTTGCCAATACCTTTGAAATAATCTTTTGGAGGCCCCTATGAGTGTGATAGGCCGAAAGTCATTGACGGTGAGGGGTGGATCAGTTTTGTCCAGCAGTGTGATATGAGCTGCGTTGCTGCCTTTGACCAACTTGGCATTCCTGTAGAACTCTCTGAATATAGTTGGCACACATCCTCCTTCATTAGGTAAAAGAATTTCTTTATGAACTTGAAGTTCAAACCATCTGGGCCAGGACTTTTGTTCTTTCCACAACCTGTCATTGCATTTAGGATCTCTGCTTCAGAGAAGGATGTGATCAGATACCGTTGAGCCTCATGACCAAGATTTTTGAAGTTCATGTGGCTGATCTTGGGCCTCTGCCAATTCTCTTCTGAAAATCTCTCTTCAAAGTGCTTTTTGAAACTGTTTTTAATTGCTTCTGGTTCCTCCAGCCACTGATTTTCTTCCCAAATTCCTCTAATGGTGTTTTTCCTTCTGTTTCTCTTGAGGCTTTGGTGGAAGTATGAGCTATTGACATCACCTTGTCTGATCCAGTTTACACGTGATTTCTGAACTATCACATTGTCTAGTTGTTTTGTTACCTTCTCAAGTTCATCCCGGAGTTGAAGGTTTCTGATAGAGGCTGATGTATTACTCTGATCAGTGTTGTCTCTCTCAGCCTGTAGCTCCATTTCCTGGTATCTATTTAAGAGCTCCTATCTTTTGGCATCCAGATTCCTGGGAGTACTTAGATTCCAGAATTTTATACCATACCTTGGAGCCTGCATTTTTGTTTTGATTCTGAAGCTTGCAAAGCCTTCTGGCAGTGTGTTATTCCATGTATTCTCTATCATTTCCACATAATTTTTGTCCTCCAGACAACAATCCAGCACTTTAAGAGGTTTAGGTCCCCATTTTAGAGTATTAGAAGATAATCTCACAGGACAATGATCTGAGTCTTCACGTTGGAGCCCTATTTGTATCCATTTTGTGTCTTGCTGGAGCCATTTCTCGTTGCACAATAATCTATCTAGCCTGCTCATAGAGAAAAGAGAGTTTAAATACCATGTAAATCTTCTACATTCCATTCTTAGATCCATTAAGTTTAGATCATTGACAAACTGCCTGAAGCCAAATATTTCCATATCATTCTGATGAGTTGCTGTCCCTTTTCTTTCACTTGTCTCTAAAATTGCGTTGAAATCACCCATCAAGCACCACTTTTGCTCTTCTTTGTCTCGGTGTAAATCTCTAATGTTCTACCACTGAGTCTACTTCAAGGATAATTCTCGGGAACCATATACATTCACCATATTGGAGCAGATGTCATCATTAATCCACAGACCATTAAGGCATAGTACTCCATCTGCATCCATGATAAATTTTCTGCTGAAGTTTTTGTTGTCCCCGATACATAGTAGTCCCCAAGATAGTCCATTAGAACCTTTGTATGTCCAGTCCAGATCAGAGTCCTTACAAAGGTATAAACATAGTTTAGCTTCTATTATGTCCATTTTAGTCTCTTGTATACTGATAAAGTCAGGCCTTTCATCAGCAATTAGGCATTTTAGTCTCTTCTTCCTTCCAGGTCTACCTAAGCCTCGTACATTGTAGGTTAGGATCTTCATAAAAACATTTTCCCATCTCCTTTCTTGCTTCTACCAGGTGCAGCCACAGTCTGTGACTTCCTATTTATTCCATTCAGTTGTATCAGCTTTTGTAGTGTCTCTTCTTGTTGAAAGCCATAGGATATACCAATGTCACCTCCTATTTCTATGATAGTTTCTGCTTCTAGCCTTTGTTGATTGTCTGATACAGGGGGGATTTCAGTTTGGTTTGGAGAGTGCTCCTGCATATTTCTGACCCAGTCATTTAGTGCAGCATGCTCTAAAGTTTTGTCTGCATCCTTTCTACTTTGGCTTCTTGTTTAGGGACCAGTACCCTGCTTTTTAATTGTTGTTTTTTGCGTAAGCTTAGACTTGGTGAAGTGAAGGCCTTCTTTTTCCTGAGATGCTAAAAGTAGAGGAGGAAAGTCTGCAACTAGATTGAGTTCCGCAGTTGTTGCTAGATCTGCCCCTTTTAATTGAGATATTTCCAGTTCTATGCCCATTAGGATGGGAGTTGGTGCTTTCAGATTACCAACCTCTACTCTGTTGCTCTCCTCTTTGCTTAAGTCAGAATGTATCATTGTTTGATTTTTTTTGAAGTATGGAGTAAGAAGATCCTCTTGTGCTAGTGCTTGTTCTGATGCTGGTAGGATAAGTTCAGGAGCAGGTGTCTCCACAATGGTTCCCACAACAGTCTCTACCTGTAAGGAGTATAATTCTTCTTCTACAGGCTTAGTAACTGGATTCTCCACAATAGTTCCGTCAACATTCTCAAACTGTACAGAGTTTAAATCTTCTTCAACTCTAATTACTAATGGCCACCAGTTCAAAGGTACAGGGACCCATGTTCTGTCTGTCTTCAGGCTGTTAGAGGATAACTGTGCAGCCTGAAAGGTATCATTAACTTGTGAAGTAGTGCCCGGATTATTTAGTGCTTGATCTGGTGTCTTGTCCACTGCAGTCTGGGAGACAGTAGGATCAGTGGATCCAGTATCAGAGGTATTAGAGTTAAGGTTGCTGCCTTCACTTGAGCTTACATCCGAGTTATGTGAACTTGTGTTGTAGAGCCTTGTATTCATTTCATATCTCATAGTACTAGTTTCTTTGATAGAAATCGACAGAGCTCTATCTTGTATGACTATGTTCAATACATATTTTAGTACCTGATTCGGATCCATCTGCTGTAGCATTTGCACAACTTCTAAATATTTGTGCTGGATAGAGCACTCATCAATCTTAATTACTATGCCAAGCGTTGCTCCGATTTGGCCCATAATAGGGGTAGTCCAGTACCTTAGCGGAAGACCATAGATCTGAATCCACCTGGGGCACTAAACACTTATCCTTCGGTGGAAGACTGTGTTGATCAAAGCAGCCTTAACACATTTGCCAGTCTACTATCTCTCACTGTTTAAAGCCCCAAAGGTGGTCTTAAGAAAACTGGAGCGAAAAAAAGAAAGAAAACTGGAGCGAATGCAACAACAGTTCTTATGGGGAGGAAATGATTGGATATCATGGGACCAAATCACTCAGACAAAGATAAATGGAGGCCTGGGAATCCTAGAGTTGTAATCCTTTAATGAAGCCTTATTAGTGAAATGGGGTTGGAGGCTATTAAAATGCCAACATAGATGCTAGTTAGAATTATTGGAACACAAGTATGGCAGGATACCAAGAGCATTATACCTCAAGGGAACTGGCAGACTATCAGTGGCAATGTCCTACACCTGGTGGAAGCTAATATTGAGCTATATGCAGTTGGAAGAATGGTTCAACAGAAGCATTTTGAGACATATAGGTGATAGTTTAACCACACCATTTTGGGAGGACAAGTGGCTCAGAGATAATAGACTATGTGATAGATTCGACAGACTTTATACAGTGGCGGATGACAAATTCAAAACAATAACTTATAAGCTAGAGCAATCAAATGGAGTCTGGACTTGGAAGTGGGAATGGCGCAGGGAACTGTTTGAGTATGAAATTGCATCTCTATCCTACCTACAGCAGCAACTAGTGGAGCATATGCCACAACACTTGCAGGACAAATGAGTGTGGAATCATGATGGAGGAGATGAATGTACAGTCAAAGGGGCCTATAACCTAATCAGAAGATCAAAAAGAGCACTGAATGTACCTGATCCGTTATTGTTCTCACCGTGGGAGGATTATGCGCCGCTCAAAACATCAAATTTTTCCTGGCGCCTCATGAAAGATGGAATTCCGACATTGACGAACCTGCAGACAAGAAGAATTATCCCAAATTCCCAAAGCACTCTCTACAAATTATGTCAATTATACGAAGAAACAACAGGTCACCTTTTTGCTTCTTGTCAGTGGACACAACAATTCTCGATGTTGATATACACCTAGCTGGATATGCCACTCATCCTACATACCGATCCGGGTGTTAATTACCAAGACACGTGTTATTAGCTATCAAGAAGAGGATACGGAAACAATGGTGAATGCTTTGGCTAATTGCTATTTGGAGACTTTGGTTGCACCGTAACGGGGTGATCTTCCATCTCGATGACAAATCCCTGGCTCAACTCTGTGAAGAGGTCCAAATTCATAACTAGGCTCAGATGAAAACTAGAAAGAAGCAGCTTGTCGGCTACAACTTAGCAGACTGGATTAGATGGTCCATATTAGTTATGCGAAGACAAACTAATATGTAACTATTATTCTTTTATTCATTTTTAATGAAATTGCTTACCTAAAAAAAATATGGCAATTTAAATTGCAAAAAATCAAGCAATCTTCGAAAGAATTACCCAGATGACGGATGAAATTTTGAAAAATAGAGGTCCGACGGTTTTGTCTGCTAAAGGTGAAGGAAGTGATAGATCCAACATATAGTCCATCAGATTTCCTAAGGTGCCCCGATCTATGTAGTATGATAGACTTTTAAGGTAGGGACAAACTTGACTTTGTACAGGGGACTTATGTGCAGATTTTTTAATGAGACCTAATTTTCAAAAAAAACAAAAGGTAATAGGAAAAGCGTATAAAATATTATTAATTATTATTATTATGAAGGCCCCATTTACCCCTCATAAGCCTCAATATAAATAGATGATTACTTCATCTCTTTTAAGAGATGTATATTTTCAATTGCACCCATACAAGTTGTACTCCTTTGAAGTCTATAAATAATTGCTCGTATATTTATATAAAGATAGACTTGATCGTAAAGGAATGAATTCAAATTTCTCTTATATTTCTCTGTACTATTTGTGTTTATATTTTATCATTATTCTCTTAATATAATATATATCTTGTTTTTATCATATATAAAATATTTGGCTTATAAAAAAAAAACATATATCTTGTGATATTTGCAATTATTTCATAATACATTATAAACAAGACTCTACACTTTGACATCTTATTTCCATTATCTCAAATGAAACAATGTTGTGAAGAATAACAATTTGATGGTGAATTTGTGATTCGTGATATCTCATCGTCAAAGGCTCAAGGATGTCATTGGTCATTGTTTCTTACTTTTGCCATTATAAGGCGAATATATTATATATACATCTTCATTCCTACCTTGTATTGTTTTTAAAGAAAAGAAAAAGAAGAAAAAGTTCTTCACTTGTGGTTTGTTCCACAAAATTCTGGAACATTCTTCACATAATTTATGTTTTAAACTTGATTTGCTAAACTAACCTTATGTTTGAATCTTGCCACTCATTTATCAATAAAAGTACATTTTCATACTCATTAATCATGTCTTGCAAGGATTCGGTGAACAAGCGAGAGCAGAAAAAGAGGAGAAATGACAACAATCTCAAGGTCATATTTCAAAATTCTACAAGCCGCAACTCCAACTGGAACACCACATCACGGTTTGGCGGGAAAAGAGACAAACCCTGCGTGCACATGAAGTATTAGATGGACTAGTTTGCCCTTAGGGAAAAATATGTGCCCGATAGCTTCTCTTGAAAGTCAACGATTTGTCAGAACAAAAAGGAAAGACTTGATCCATTCGACACATCTTGGGGGGAGCGACAGGTTGGAGCATATCAAGAAGAAGGAAGGAACTCTTGTGACTGTACTATTCAATCGAAGGGGATTTCTTGAACTATGAACTCCAAACTAGCTCGTGCATCGAGCATGAGCTAAATTCATTTTCTAGGGCGTGATATAGACCTGGGGAGTTCTTTTAAATGTTTAGTCGTTAGATACGATGCTGAAGTTGTTTGGTTTTATTGCAGTTCTTTATTAACTAGCATGTGCTTGACGACCATGTGTTAGTACATAGACTTTGTTAGAAATTCGAGAGGTGAAAACTTACTTAAGAGATGGTAAAACCAACACCAAGTACCATTAACACGAGATTTGGGAGATGAGTGTTTAGGGGAAAGGTGCCACCGTGTGAGAATTTCATGAGATTACGGCCTCTTAGTAGGTCGCACGAAATTAGAGAGATGAGTGCAAACCTATTAAGAGAGGATTTATGAGTTAGTAAATCTTGGTATGCTTAGGTGCGATATTCGAGAGATGAGTGCTTACATACCGCATAAGAGGAGCTATTACTCTAGAGAAATTAACATTTGAAGAAAGGAATCCGGTGGACAACTAAGTTTTGAGTCTAACAGCTGAGCTAAGAAATTAACTCCCTAAAATGCATTAAGAGGTAAAGTCATTGCCTTAGATATTTCTCCAAGAGAAGCTACCTTTTAATTTGTGCCTAATGAACCAAAAAGACCAAAAAGACCACATTGCATGGATACATTTATATCACTATTTTTAGTCTAGGAATTAATGCCATCAGTTATTCGTCCAAATTGCATTTGATCTCACTAAACTTGGTGCTTATCTTCTACAATCCTCGTGGTTCAACACTTGTTTTTCATCACTTTATCACTTGTTCAACTTTGTGCACTGCAAATACGATAACAGAGTCCAAGCTTCACGTGGTCTTTCATCACATGCTTAGCTTGCGGGGGGTGTTGGGCTACAGCCCAATATTGGCAATGTGTTGGCCCACAACCTACCGATATTGACCAAAAGACAGAGACGGTGCCTGCTCTGCTCAAACATCAAAAAGAAAAGGTCGGCGCCCCCTACTTTATCTACTCCATATTGCAAATGGCTACAGGGCAATATAAAAAAAAAGAAGTCTACTTGTCAGGCTAATCATATACCTCTCGTGCATTAAAACTCTGTTCTATATAACAGAGGACTGTGTGTATGAAAATTCACTCAAGCAGAAAGGAAAGCTTTTACCTCAAATGTCATATTCCTTCAACCAAGCTTGGATTCAAGCTCGTTGTCAATGTAGAAAATCCACATGGTATCTGAGCACCAATAAAGGCTTAACAACCATGTCCTTCCTGGTTTTTCTTTTCTGCAAAATAAGCTTCCACATTCTCCGTTGTTTTCTCCTTTTTAGTGCTTTTTGTCAACTATTTTTCTGTCTTTGCCGCTAGCTACTGCATTTAAAAAAAACATGCTGATATTTTTATGTGCTCCCACTCTGTCCCCGACTTGCTCATCTCACTGGTGGGAGCACATATACTTGACTAGGGCTGGGCAGCGAAGCGGGCGGAACTGGAAACCGTTCTGTGTTCCGCCCACGAAGAATGCAGAACGAATATTTCGGTTCCACATCCACCCGCTCTACGTAATTTTACGGGCGGATGTGGAATCCGCAAATTCTGCATAATTTCGCGGAGCGGGCGGATACAGAATCCGCAAATTCTGTGAGGAAGCGGATGCGGAATCCGCGTAATTTATCCTGAAACTCTGGATGCGATGGGCAAATGCCATTTACTGCCTACAAATGCTAAGGGCAACAGACATATAAGACAGGAAATAAAATGTCAAAAGAGCAAAAAATTTGTTCAAGACATCGAGCATTTAATGTCCGCTGTTTCATCTTCCTCTTGCATGCTCAAACTTCCTTCCCTTGGCCCTCACATAGAGCTTGGTATGACTGTGTGGAACACCAGGAGCAGGTCCAAAATGTTTAAATGCTTCACGTGCATTCCTTGATCCCCTCAGCAGTACCTAGTCAAAAAAGCATAAATGCACATTCAAGATTAACTGAAGTCTGAAACATCAAGTGGGTACACGTATTCACCAGTAGCTAAAAGCATCTCCACAAAGGCACAAACAAAACCCTTCGACTTTCAAACTAATCAATCAGATAAATTAATAAAAGAATGTGCAATATTGCAGTGTTCAACTTTCAAAACCCTAGTCACTGTTAGCTTCCATCACAGCTCAACCCCGATGAGAAAGTCAGCACTAGTCTTTGATACACAGAGAACCAAACTTCTGCAGACATCCAATTCAGAGTTAGAGCTACATTCAATCACTCGAAGCCTTCACAATACAATTTCTACAAATCAAAAACTATACAAGTAACCACAGGAATCAGGATCACGTTGAAACCCCCCCAATTATAGCACAATTCCCACAATAGACACTTAGCTTCACTAAAATTTAAGCTTCCCAACAAATTCAATAGCATTCTCAGTCAATGAACCATGATACCCATTAACCATCAACTGAAATAGACGAGAAAACTCACATGTTTCAATCAAAAGAAACAACTTCCGCCATCTGGTCCTTCAAGTTCTTCGAATTTCACCCCGAACCCGGAACAAATTCCATACCTTATTGCTTCAACTTCTTTCCAATAGCGGCCTGCAGGATGTTCCGGAGGGCTTGGTTTGGGAGCTGCTTCAACTTCGAGTCTTCGATGGAACCTTGTCCATTGGAACAAAGAAATTGAGGCTTTCAAGCTAACGCTCAGTCTCAATCTCCTCCAGGTTGCACAAATGATCTACAAAGAAGAAGAATCCTAGAACAAAATGTTGCTGGGAGAATTACGATCAAATGGAGTATCTAAGACACAATCAGCAGTAACCAGGCAGCCGAAAGTCAAACCTTTGAAACAAACTTCTTTTACGCTAGAACAACAGACATAGCCGAGATAGTGGCTAAGGCATTCGCGGGTTGGTGGCGCCGGGTGGTAGATGGAAAGGCGGCAGACGTAGGGAGGCAGGGGAAGAAAGTTCGAGATGAGAGGAGATTTTGGGGCGCGACGTGAAGAGAATTTGATAAAAGTGAAAAATTCTGGAAAGAAATCGTGAAAACATGATTTTGCCAAAACTTTTGCGGGCGGGCTCGGAATCCACCAGCACGAAAACCCTAATTCCACGCCCGCCCGCTTAAACATTGTGGAACCCAATTTTTCCCTACATCCGCCGGCGTTCTGCGCGAATGCGAAACTAGGTGGATGCAGGTACGGAAATTCCGCGCCCGCTGCCCAGGCCTATACTTGACCACCATTGGAGATGGACTTCGCGTTGCCGTTGAAATGATAGAGATTAGAGACTTTTTTTCCCTATCAATCCAGTTGAATCCTTCACACCTCCTAAGCTCTTGTCCAGATGTAGCAAAGATTGCCAAAATTCACTCCAGATCTAGTTGAATCATTTAACACTGATGAAGCCACTTTGATCTTGGCATCAAAGGCTCTCTGGATCTTTGTTTCTTTGTTTCTCTGTTTTCGAGCTCATTTTTCCTCCTCGACTTTTGTGTCGAGGGCAAGTAAAAATGTGTAATGGGATTCATTTCCAACCACCCATATGGGCCATCTTGGGCATTTCAAATAGTGACCAACCTTGCAAAAGTTGAGGGATTCCAGAAGAGTGAGGAATCCAACTTCCACGGATGTTGAGATTCCAAATTCCCTCACACGATTCTAAAATCTACATCCGAGATACGCAAGTTTTTTGACATCCCAAGAGCCACCTCAGATGACAGAGCTACCACGAGCAGCGAGAATACCACCAACCCATCTGCAAAATTCTAGCCAGAGAATCCTTAGAGTGATGGGATTGGGTGTGGAAATCAAGAAATCCAACGCTCAGAGGATCTCTAGGTCACAATTTTGGCAAATCAGAGAGAATTGGAAAAGAAATCTGAGATAAGGGTGTGGTGGAGGAACCAAAGAGAAGAAGCGGCAGATAGTTGGAAGTGATTTTGGTTCAGAAGCTTCGAGAATTGAAATTAACGGTGATAAACTTGGGCCTTTTGTTGAGGTGGGCCTCATTCATAGACTTTGGGCTCATATTTATTTTGACGGGACATGTACTTTTTCTATCTCGCTGGTCCGATTTATTTTTTTGCTCGGCTGGATTTTTCTTTTGGGTTATTGAACACAACTCATGGAGCTGGACATTATTATTCTATGCCTTATTTTTCTGTTGATCTGGTCCTCACTTGATCTAGCTGCTGGACTTGGCTTGCCTGGTCCTATTGGAGCAAAATATAATCTCGAACCTACTTTATATTATGCCAAAAAAAAACTATTATTTATTTTTCAGTTATTTAATTAGATCTCTCGCCGATCAGCACGTCGTGACGGAGGCATGGGGCCTTTTATTCCTTCCCTCCTTTTCTTCTTCATTCCCTTCCTTTCTCTCCTGGCTTAAACGCTATTTCTTTCCCTTTCTTCTTTTCTTACTTTAATTTTTCCCTTTCTTCTTTTCTTACTTTAATTTATTTATTTTTATTTTGTGTTATTTCAGTCCAAGTTTCACGTGGTCTTTCATCCCACGCTTAGCTTGCAGGGTGGGGGGTGTTGACTCATAACCCAGTTTTGGCACATGTGTTGGCCACAACCTACATATATTGACCAAAAGACAGAGACGGTGTCTGCTATACTCAAACATCATAAGATAAGGTCGGCCTCGAGACTGCAAATGGCTACAGGGTAATATAGAAAAGGAAATCTAGATGTCAGGCTACTCAATAATGTACAGCTCGTGTATGAAAACTCTGTTCTATATAACAAAGGAATGTGTGTATGAAACTTCATTCAAGCAACAAGGAAAGCTTTTACCTCAAATGTCTTATTATTTCAGTTAAAATTCTTTCAACCAAGCTTGGATTCAAGTTGGTTGTCAATGTAGAAAATCCTCAACTTTGATATTATGGGTCTTGAAAATGCCATAAATGATGCAATTTGGTCGCATGTAATATTACTATTTGAATGCATTCTTTAAAAAGGATTAGAATATTATACACCTCTATATTTATCTAAAGGATCTATATCTAAATTTGCGATCATTATTATTTATAAAAATTATTTGAATGTTCTTGGTACTCATGAGGAGTTGCCAAAAGCCATAATTAAGTTGTGGAAGAATTTCTAATGAAATATATTAGTAAATTTTGTCTAACTTTCGTATTGAGTGTTTCGCATCAATATATCAAAAGTGCATAAATATTTGCACAAGGACAAGATACATCTTATACTACAAATATGATCTTGAGGTCATTTGACGTGCCTGTTGGTTACTGAGCTAATGCATCGACTATAATTACAAAAATTGTAACAAGTAATAAAGTGAATAAATCGAATGTCAAACCATGAGGATTGTAATAGATAAGTACCAACTTTAACTATTTTGCATGCAATTTGGACGAACAACAGTTGGTTTAAACACTATACTACAAACAAAGATATGAATGCAATTTAAACTAGATAATTCCTTTTGGTATTTTTGGTTTAATGCACACAAATTAAAGGATAACTTCTCTTGGCTAGAGTTCTAAGGCAATGGATTCACCTCTACATGCATTTGTACAGATTTAGATTCTTGGTTCAATTAATAGACTCAATGCTTAGTTTCCCACCAGATTTCTTTCTTTAAACATTAATCTCTCTAGAGTGTAGCTCTTCTCCTGCGATACGTAGGCATTTATCTCTTGAATTTCATGCCTAAATGTATCAAGAATTGCACTCATCTCTCAAATTTCGTGCAGCCTACCAAGAGGCTTGAGACTCATGAAACCCGCACATGGTGGCATCTTTCCCTTGAACAATCATCTATCAAATTTCGTGTTCAAGATACTTGAGGTTACATTTTCTAGCTAAGTTCTCATCTCTCGAATTTCGAGCAAGCCTAAACACTAACAAATGGTCCTCAATCAAATGTTAGTCTGTAATAAAGTGCAATAAAACCAAGCAACAGAAACATTCCATCTAATAATTGAAGATTCAAAAACCTTCCATGGGTTTAGCTCATTGTCGAAACACAAGCTTCCTAAATGATAATAAAGATAGAGGCCATAGTTCAGAAACTCCCTTGGCTAGGAAGTTGAGTTTACAAGAGCTCGTTCTTCCCCTATGGTCTTCTCTCCCCTCGTTTCTCCACTCTAAGAGATTCAAAAATGTGTGAATTGATGGATTCTTGCCTTTTTGTTGTCGTGAATCGTTAGCTTCCAAGAGAAGCTATTGGCAGATATTTTCTCCCTAGTAAGGGGCAAATTCGTCCATCCAATACTTCCTATGCACGTCGGGTTTTGTCCACTTTCCTACCAAAACGATCGGGTGGTTTTACAACTAGAGTTGCGACCTGGATGAATGTGGGGTTGGAGCCTTATGGAAGTGGCTATTTCTCTTTTGTTTTTGCACTCATGTGATATATTTGTTAGATCCTTACAAGAAATGAGGAATGAATATGAAAATGCACTTTTATTTATTGAGTGACAAGATTCAAGTATAAAGGGCACCTATAAGTTAGTATAAATCGGACTTATTAGTGTCAAGCTATTCGTCCCAACATCGAGAAGATAATGAAAAATTATTTGGTCTTGAAGTAGCATATCTACGTGGAATTATTGTGTGAAATATATCTTTCTGACAATTACCTTACTTGGTAATGTGCTTATTGTATACTTATTGGCAAGATATAATTCTTCTCCAATTGACATTTTAGAAGATTTTTTATTCAAGCATTGCTTCTTACAACATTTGAAAACTTGATCCAGTAGATCAAAATAAGACATGTTGAAAGATATAAAATGATGCAAACCATCAGGGGGAGAAACTTTTCTTCGTACTATTTTACTTCGCTAAGATTTTTCCAACAAGATTTTTCCAACAAGATTTTTCCAACAAGATTTTTCTTAACAAGGTTTTTAACAAGGTAACTTATCAATGCGGAATAAGAATGATGCACTTTTTTCCTTCACTATAATTTTCCCGATGGATTTTTTCTAGTGAGGTTTAATGAAGCATGATAGAATAGACATTTAAGAGGGAGTATTATAAAGAATTATTATTATGAATTCCAATTTTACCCTTCATAAGCCTCCATCTAAATGGTTGCTCATGTATTTATGCAAAGATAAACTTAATGGAAGAGGAATGGAATTAGATTTCTCCCTTAGAAAAAAATAGTTGCACATGTATTTATCTGTGTTGATGTAGCGCATAAGCAAATAAATATATGAATTACAACTCTAAAAACTCACGAGATATTGTTTGATTTGGACACCTATTGAATAAACCACCGGGAGTAAGCAAAATTCAACAATAATTTTTTATGTTGTAAATGCACATAAATATATATAAATTATAAATGTTGTAACTGCCGGTCCTAAACCTCTCTATATAAAGGACTCTAATAGAAATAAGAAATAGGCTTTTGACAAGAGTTCTAATATTCTATTTTTTCTCGCAGATTCTTTAGATTACAACACATTATCAGCATGAATTACTCTCCTCCAGATATGGACGATGAAATATGTTTAGTTGATAGCGCCACGACGCAGTCAATCTTTAGAGAAGACAAATATTTCAATAGTTTGAAAATTATTAAGGTAAATGTCATCACCATCTCCGGCCTGGCGAATATGCTAAAAGGATTCGGAATAGCAAATATTGTGTTACCTAATGGAACACACATAAGCATTTCAAATGCTTTACTTTTTCCTACATCCAGACGAAATTGATTAAGTTTCAAGGATATTAGATTAAACGGTTTTCATCTTGAACCATAGAAGAGGAAAACAAAGAATATGTGAATATAATTTCATATGAAAATGGGCAAAAACTCATTCTTGAGAAATTGCAATCATTTTCTTCCGGAATCTATTATACAACCATGAGAATGTTTGAAACATATTCAATTTCTACTACAAATTTAATATTCTCTATTTGGCATGATCGCCTTGGACATCCGGGATCAACGATGATGAGTCGAATTATTAAAAATTCTTTAGGACATACATTGAAACCTAGAGATTTAAGCTT
>JAOWBN010190501.1:0-15822 GCA_028565015.1 Pinguicula moranensis | reverse complement strand
AAAAAATGAAGAGTTATTTTTTGAAAAAAGATGCTTATAATTGGATTATAATTTTAAGAAGGCTGCCCAAAACAGGGGCTTAATCTAAAGTTGTTACTTTTTTTAGTTCAGTTCTAAAATAGTTACTTAAATGTAATTTAAACAATTCACTGGACACCGTAGGTATTCTAATTATTGAGTTGATATCTGAACTATCGAATTTTATTATCACGGCCAATCTTTTTATAACCTTTTTTCTCTCCCTCCTGGCTTTTCTATTATGATTCTCTTAAGGGTGGACTCAATATGGAACGAGCCTTGAAAATGGTTTTTTGTGCATGCAATGCAGGTGAAGGCTGAACTTACTTTATAATGCTATGCACTATGAAATTCCGAAATCATTCAAAACATTTTTCCAACAGTTTCTTTTGCAAGAGGAAAATGGTAGAGCAATTCACCCAAGAGCATATCACTGACTTCAAGAAAACATTCAACCGGTTGGATGAGGATGGTGATGGTATGCAATTTTCTTTGATCGATTTAGTACTAGTTTTGCACTTGCATTGTTCGCCTTCTGGATGTGGAATTTCAATGCTACTTTATTATGTTTTCAAGAAGCTACTATCTTATGTTCTGCTCTTTTCAGAGATTGAACTATTGTAATGGTATATTTGTATCAACACCAAGTAAAATTCATAAGTGGATGAAAATTATAAGCTTCTTATTGTTTCATTTTTGGAGAACTATGGTTCTCGCATTTTTCAATCATGGTTTGGTGCTTTTTTTGTACTAATATACATTTTGCTTTTGTTTCTACCATACGTGCAATTTGATCTTGATATACGTAAAATAGTATGAAGACAATTGTAGTTTCATGCATCAATTATTCTTTTGGTTTCATCTCAGCTGATGTTTCTCCGACTGAAGCTGAAACTAGAGACATGATCACCAAATATGATTTTGATCAAGATGTTACCACTGACTTTATTGAGTTCTTGAAATTGATGTTTGATAGACTGAAGGTTAGTGGGGTTATTCTACTTTTGGTTGTACTATCAATTACTAAATTTGCAGTTTGGGCCATGTTGGGCTTTGGTGAGAAGCTGACAAAGGAAGAAGTGGATGAAATGATACGAGTCGCTGACTTGGATAGTGATGGTTGAGCGAACTATGAGGAGTTCGCGAGGGTGAATCGTCTCAAGTTACTTTGAGTTACCACCAGTCTTATTGAGCTAGTGAATAGTAAAAATTTTACTCCCCTGTTTGAGACTAAGGCTTGTGTGCCCCTGTTTGACACACTAAGACATTAACATGCTCAATCCTGGAACCTCAAAGCTGTGAGGTTGGTTGCTTATCACTTGAGCTACCAGGAATTGATAATTTGCAGTTCATCTTATATTTCCAAACTCATTTAACTCCATGTTATATAAGTTTCTTCTTCGGTAAGAAGTTTCATCAGTTTCTTTTTTGTGTCATATAAATTTGTTTGCTAATAAGATTTGATTAACAAACACTCTTGAGATTTGTCAGCCCTCTTCATTCATGTCTTTATGATCAGATATTGTTAAACTCTTATTTTGTTTAACAAAAAAAGCGCATTTGTAATGTAAAAGAAACTATACAAAAGAACTTATAATAATATACAGACCATTCAATGGGGTGTACTATAGCAAAAGGCAAAAGAACAAATGCACACAAACACAAGCTACTGCCTGATGAATCACTTGTTGAAAATTAAGCAGGTCAAACCATTTTGGATCGAAGGTGAAACTCAATTGAAACATATTGAACTTAGATTAATATTTAAACACACGTGACTAATTTCTATAGTATACCCAATGGGACTAAAATAAAATGATAATGACAAAAAAATTCTATATTAGATCTTATGAGACTAATTTCGATAGCAGATCCTATGCCTGAGGATCAAATCACCTACCCTTAGAGGATATTTCATCATGTTCGAGGTACAACTCCTTGGAGGGCTTCATCTTACTCTTTTTTTTCTTATCCAAAGTTTCCATCACATGGCTCCTTTCTAGCTTGGGCCCAATAACTATACTCATATGGTTGCTTTTCTGGTGATTTGCCAATTCTGGTTGTGAAGCCCAACATATAGGCCATCTTTAATTTCTTCTCGGCTACCTGTGACCCTTTTTCCCTTGATAGGCTTCTAGTGAACCTGTACCGTCACAACGGTAAGAGCGTGGTGAGATCTTTCCCCCTTTCTGATGGCTAGGAATCAAATTTCTTTTTATTTCTCCCATCGTTAGAGCTATCCTATTTTTTCCAACTCGGTCCCCTGTGCGATGCTCAGAATTGCGGAGGCAAAGTAAGAGGCTGCCCATCGACTTTCTGGATGACCTTTGGCAATTCATTTTTGAAGGGGAGGTGTACCTTGATGAGACAATCTTGTACCATGCGCACCTTTCAACCATTCTGGCGGAGTATTCAGGGTCTCTAGGTACGAGGAGTTAATCATATAACACCTCATTTTTCTGATTTGGACTAACGGGCCTTTAACTTTTCTATTGGTACCAATCTAATGAAGAGAGCAAGACAAACAACTCCAACAATTTTTCTGGAAGGGGTTGGGTTTTTGACCCCTCCAATGACTTTGGAAGGTCAAAATCTACTGCCTCAACTGTCTCACTTGGGCCACCTTTTTTTGCCCATAAAAAAAAAAGAATGCTCGATGGAAGTAAGATCAAAAAAAGATGGTTGAGGAGGCTTCAGATCTTTTGAAGGGAGGTCTACGAACTAGGAAGCCTCATGCAAAGAAACAAAGAATGTCCTACTGCTGACAGGAGTATGTAATGGATTCACATCCAATGACTTTGGAGGCCCTTTGTTTCTTTGCATGAGGCTTCCTAGTTAGTAGACCTCAAGGAGGTCTACGCTTCAATAGATCTGAAGCCTCCTCAACCATCGGTTTTCGATCTTGCTCCCATCAGCATTCTCCCTCTTCACGGGCAAAAAAAGTTAGCCCAAGTGAGAAAAAAAGTGAAACACCGTTCCCAGTGGTGGTTGCTCAAACTGGCATTCAATTCAAACCTGTAGTAAGCCTGGATGAGCTGAACAAGGAATTTGACTCTTTGCACCGGCAAGCATTGCTTTGCTTCAAGAAAACTGCTATCATCAACGAACTACTGGATGACCTTCAAATTTTGTCAGCGGACCGGACAAACATCCTGGGATTAGACCAAGGTTTCATTATGGCATGGGACCCAATGGAGCTACAATGGATTCACATCCACAAATCTCATGGCTTATCTTTGTACAGGATTCTTTTTTTTTCTTCACAATAATTTATTTTCCTTATACAGTCTACGGTCTCATCGGTGGGAATTCAAGTTCACCGATGCACGAGAAATCTAAGGAGGAACCAATTTTAAGCATTGACTCCACATTCTGAAAGGGGATCTAGACAATGCGAAGGCACAGTACCAAGCAGAAGTCCTCGAAAAGTGATTCCAAAGATCTTTTTTTGAGTTGGTATATACTGTGGTCATTCGCCAAAATGGGACAACATGGGATTTTTTTTTACCTTCCTTTGGGGAGCATGTGTTAGCCTCCCCTGATGTTGCTAACCCATGAGCAACCTCAAAATGGGTATTTCTTTCTAAGGAGGAGGACAACCACCTTTTGATTTCTATCAGGGTTCCCTTTTTGGTGTTGCATGCTTTATACGAGAAGTAGAATGGCTCCCGATGTCACCATTTTCTCTCTCTCTTCTTTTGTCGTAGTGGAGATCCCAACGGTTCCCTTTATCCAGGATCTTCCAAGGTTTTCGTCCCATGAGACATTTTTTAACAAGGTTGGTCTTTGAGGTTCTAGAAGAGTGCGGGTATATTTAAAGAAAGCATCACAAAGGATACAGATCGTAGGAACAATCGTGGTACCTTGGGTGGGCACCCACTACATCGGCCAAGTGGTGGCATCGATGGTCTTGTGGGTTAATGGTAGCGGGCAAGGAACCTGCTTACAATATTTTTTTTGGGTCGAGGAAGTCATACGCATTTCCCATTGGCGTTCTTCCATGGTCCCAAAGATTATGTTGGGCAGCCATCCCCACGCTATGCCTCCTTGACATGTTCGATTATCTGTGACCTCTGCTCCACAAACTTCGAGGTTTGATCTTTCTTGAGTTGGTATTCTTTGGCTTCAAATTGGAAAATGTGATGCGCCTGGCCAGGGAGGGGTTTCACTTCGAGGGCGTCCAACACTGGTGATGTTGTGTAGTCGTCATTCTGCTCCCTCCTTAAAATGCCTTGGAGTGCCCCCAAGGAAAATCGCAGAAATCACTATTCTGGGTTTTTACCTTTCCTATTTTGAACAGGGTAGGGAACTTCATGAGTTGTTGGTTGGCAGAGACGATGGCTCAGAACTGGTGTATGTTAGGCCAGTCGAGTATTGTGTCATAACCTAATGGTCATTGAACCACCACGAAGTGCACTACCTACGATGCAGTGTTTGTGCTCTTCCCAACACAACGGGCATCTCAAGGGCTCCTGAGGATCTAACCTCCACTCTGCCAAATATCATGAGCAAAGTGGTATGTGGACTCCAGTATTGTCCTTCTCCAACTCGTTTGATTCAAAGTTTTGTAAGATAGCATCTCCTCACATCGAATCTTCTTATTCTGGCCACGACCACCATGGGTGCAAATATAGAGAGGCCTATCAGGACATATTTCTCGAAAGGTATTTCCATGGTTGCTCGAGGAGGCATTTGCATTGTGGCATGGCCAGGCTCCCCTCTGATGACCGTCTTGCAATTTTTTGCTTAGTTTCTCCTGGAATCCCCTAGTGATCACATTGACAGTTGGGGAATCGTGGCTTCCTCTTTCCATTTGGACTGCACTGAGGCGTGATGGTGCAACTTTTGATTTTTAGAAGTTTTGCTATTGATTATATGTTTTGGTATGGCATTGCGGTCTCAAATCAGTTTGTGTAGATAGTCATAAATTCCCCCTTTTATTGTTTGTCCTTCAATAAGGGGATAAAGGAGAAGAGTTTCATACCTAGGCCTCCCCACCCGAGGGTGGGTACTGATGGCTTCCTTGATAGCTAGTCGAGGGTCTACCCCTTTGGTGCAATTATCTTTTGGGGCTTTGTGTAGGTTTACTTGGCGGGATGACATTAGGGATAGTTGGGTTCCCTTCTTCGTGTTGGGTTAAGTCTAGGAGAGCCCATTTTTCCTTTTGAGTAACTTTTTCTTGATGACAAAGCTTCCTCATAGTTTACTGCCAGATCTCACCAAGAGTAATAGACATGTGTTCTAGTAGAGGTAAGGATACAATCTTAGACATGAACTACGATATCGTTTTGTCTTGAGATTCTTTCCTTTTGTCTTGAGATTTTTTCCTTTTGTCTTGAGATAGCCTACTCACTCGCCTTGTACGCCCCTGCGTGCGAGGTTTGTGGGCCTAACATCCCATCCGCCCCAGCATGCGAGATGCCTGGGCTATCTTAGGTATCCATTTGATGCAAAGAATCCATCTCACGCCCACTTCTTAGCTTAACCGCCTTACACTAATCTAGACCTCTTGGGTTTGGAATGGTGTCACTTGGTAAGGATACAGGTGCTCTTGTATGCACATACTGTGCCAATTCGCCCAATCGTGTCTTCAGATTTTGCATTGAAGCATCAATTTGACTGAATTTCTCATTGACCTTTTCTTTGAATTGCTCATTTTCTTTTTGACTCTTAGTCATGAAAGAGAATATGTGGCCCATATGGTCGTCTAATGAAGGTTTTTTTGCCTCATATCCCAGAGGTGGGGTGTTCGGCCTTTGTGGGTTTCAATTATCCTATTGATTCCATCCACCTTATTGTGACCTCCAGTTGTTCTTCTGGTTGAACTGCTGCCCTTGGTTGTAAGTTTGTCGATTATTGTTCACATAGTTCACAGGCTCGACCTTATGTTGAATAAGACCATACTGATCAAAATGGTGACCTCCTTGGCATAGTCCACATCTCATAGGCACGGGTGGAGCTTGAGAATTTAACTGCAAAGATGTCACTGCCTTAGCCACTGCCGCCAACTGTGTATTGATGGTGGCAAACTGTAACTCCATGGTACTCATTCTTTCCATTTCAATGGCAACACCAAATGTTACTGCCTTCTTCTCTGGAGCTCTTCTTGGGTTGTACCAATTCCTCTGGTTAGCGGCTAGTTTCTGGAACAAAGCTCTGACTTCATCATGGGTTTTATCATCGAGTTCGCCTCCAGCACTGGCATTGACCATTGTCATACTTTCATTGGTAAGCCCTTGATAGAATTTGGTGAGATCTATGCCTCAGGCGAGACCATGACTCGGGCACTTTTGGAGCAATTCGGAGATTCTCAACCATGCTTCTGCAAATGTCTCATCACTACGCTGTTGAAATGAAGTGATAACATCTCTCAATTTCTCAATCTTGGCTGGTGAGTTGTACTCCATCAGAAATTTGATTTTCAACTCCTCGAATGTCGCCACGTTGTATCCAGGCAATGCATGATACCATTCTCGAGCCTTGTCTCTCCAAGAAAAAGAGAATAGGGCTCTCTTAATCTGATCATGAGGGACTTCCTGTGGTCTGTGAGTGCTTGTCAGCTCGATGAAGGCATTGAAATGTGAATTTGGGTCCTCATTCTCTCTACCATAGAACAAACTGCCTCCATTCACCAATTGAATGTAGTTTGTTGAGATATTAAAATTATCCACGGTGTAAGCAAAGTCATTGGGGTAATTGGCACCAGATTGGCATATGTCCCCAAATCTTTCCCTAGGGGGGACGTTATTCTTATTATTCTGATTGTTCTTCCCGTTATTCCCTCCTTCATCTTCATTAATTAGACCCTCTTGGAGATTAACTAGTGCAACCATGTCTTCTTGGTCAAATTGAAAGAGTGGGTTGTTTATGATGGCTGAGTTGCTGCTCGATGGAAATTTTTCAAGTTCTGAACCTCTGGGCCCTTTTCTACCCCTTTGAAGATCAAATGATAATTGTAGGGGACCCCTGGATCGAGTGTGTACCATACATTGTAGCTCAGGTTACACTCAACTGTCAGTCTAAGAAGCCTAAACCGATTCAGCAAGCACCTAGGTAGTCGGTGGAGTCACAATGGTCCCACTTAAATACCAACTTCCTAGACAGTACTCGCTATTCCACGTAAGGGCCCAGATGTTTGGTGGGTCACAATGATCCCACTTAACTACCAGCCCTAGACAACCACTCACCAGTACGGTTGTGGCGGAACTTCTTTCGACGTTCAGAGAATGCGCTTTAACTAAGTGCAAAGTAAACAACAAAATAGAGGACCGAATATTGGGTAAATAGGGCCCAAAGATGGTTAGAAATAATAAATAAAAAAACCTAAGAAAAATACAAGACAAAATTATACTAACTGTACGTATGCCTCCCCGACAATGGCGCCAAAAACTTGATGTGAATCTTAAGGTATAAAAATAATGCACAAATAATCACGAAACAAACTAAAATACCCTGAAATCACTATAAACCGCAAGAGAACGATGTCAATTATATCAATAAAGGGGTTGAACCACAGGGAGGCAAATTAGACTCTTAGTAAATTAAACTCGTTAACCCTAACCACATGTACAAAATTACAAGAAGAAAAATGTGATGTATAGTGACTAAATAAAAAATCATAAAATTAAATTCGGAATTAAATTGAATTACGGAAAGGAAGAAAAAGCACACAGGTTTTATTGGAATTTAATGAGACAAGATTACTCCTAACATGTTTTGGGTGGCTAAAACACACAAGATCAAATTAAAGTTTCTAGTTGGATTTTATGCTAATAGGAAAGTGTTAATTTTTCACTCTAACACACTGAACATGTAATTAGAATTGTAAATCTATAGCATATAAATTCATCCTCGTTATACTAAAATTCTAACAAAATGCATTATAAAGTTTAATATAACTTCTAAGCAAATAAACACAATAATCCGCACCTAAGAACTCCTTTTTTCAAAGAAAGATTCAAATCTTCTAGACTAAGTATGCTCCCAATTTCGTAGTTAAAGAGGCAATCAGTCCTGAGCTTGAACAACATGTTTTGGCGCGAACAAAATTTGCAAGTTGAAAATTAAAACATTAGTGTAGAATATGTTGCATAAAATCCAAACTGCAAAGAACATAAAATTTGAACAATATGTGATACAACCACCCTACTCCACGTTAGAAGTAAATAAATTTTAGCCTTGCATCATCGATGATCGTGCCATGAGAATTCTGAAAGAGGAAATCATCTTTGGATCAAAAGAAGTGAAAAAAGAATTTATTCTGAATTATTCTTCAAAAATTACTAAATCGTATGAATTTTCCAATAAGAAAAACTCAACCAAAATTAGGAGGGGAGCCTAAAATTCAACCAACACTCCAACTCCCCCCTCTACTACATACATTGTCATCTATTTATAGAATTCCTTCAAGGCTACGTGATAAAATGAGAATTTCAATACAATTTGAAGATAATATCTAAATAATAATCAAAATCCTAAATCTTCAACTTCCTTCTCAAGTATTTGGATATGTGATTCTAAAAAATGCTATATTTTATAATATCGCCACGTTGGCTCACGTTTACCTGGATACAATTCGAAATCTTTGATTTTTGGCATTTGTTGATGCATTGAACCTGGACAATTTTTTGTTAACAATTTCAAAGCGATTTTTGCCTCTTTTGGGCCGAATTACGAGTGGGCTTCTTCTACAAAGTTTTGATACGTCATTTGGGCTTTCCATTGGTATATAGCACATCCCAATATGATCTTTAGATATCGACGTGTGGCCTACAAACCTAGACAGCAGAACAAAATAGTTATTGGATAGTTTTGCTAACTAAAGTTCAAGCTCAATTTTGTCTACTTTATAATCTGAATCTGGAAACGTTTCCTCTATTGTAGTTGTAGTGCTTTTGCCTAACTTTTCATGCGTATCTTGTACGTCCAAGTCAGACACTCCTAGCACAAGTTCTCAGTTTTTTAAGTTGGACGTTCACTGAAATTTCTGCCCGTGCCTCATTCAAAAATCGCCAATTTCATCAAATGATCATTACCTGCGAATAGAACACTACCAAAGCATAAATCATGCCACAAAACAATTAGATCCTACCTAAATGAGTGTAAATTAAACAAAACCATCATGAATTTGTATAAGTAAAGATGCTGTCCCTGGGCGACGGGTGTCGCTCGACTCTTGTTCCCCATTTTCTCCACTTTTAGCTCGGTTGTCCACCGGTTTATGTATTCCTTGATCGGGGGCGCCTTCAATACAAAAATCTACAATTCAAGTAGGAAAACTAACCAAAAGATGGTTAGAACAAGATAACAAGTAGAGTAAAAGACATTGATTAGTTGGTATAATATCAACTCATTAAATCCCCCCAAACATGACCTTTGCTTGTCCCCAAGCTAAAAGAACATTCAAGTTTCGTTGAAATTGTTCGTATGAAAATTTCCCGAAAAGCTAATCATAGGTTCTTCTCTCCACGGGAACAATAGGGCCATTATGCTCATTACTAGACTTGTTGAAGAGATTAAATAGAACCAATATATATCTTTTTATTAGAGGTTAAATCGATCATCAGAAGAAGAATTAGGCCAAAAATTAGAATATCGAGATGAAAGAAAAGATAGGCAAATTATCTTTTCAGAGTTATCTCCCTAATCAAATTGTATCCATTTTTCATGATATGATGCATGGATCAGGTATATCATGGTGAATTCATCAGAACTTTTGGTATTCTATTTATTGGTTTCATACTTTATTTCAATTCTTCCATCTTTTCTTTATTTTATCTCCTTATTCAGCCAATTCATAAATACAACGATACGAAACGAATTGAAATGATTGAAAATGAAATGAGTTGGTATGTGCTCTAAGGTTGGAAATATCATAAAAATAAAGAGACACAAGCACGCAAATAAAACTTAAACAATCATAAGAAAATATTCCCAACTACCTCCAACTTTTGCCTTGATTCTCCTAGCTATCACTATATGAAATTACAAATTCAAGCAAGTCAAAGTGTCACAAGGATTCACACATGAGCATATTCAAGCATCAAGCCAATCCGAAGATCACAAGTTATATGTAGGGCTCCTTTCAAGCAACCCATTCTAACCACTCATCGTAGGGGATAGTTATGTTTAAGGGTTCTCTCATGGTGGAGTCGGATGCAAAGATAATGTACACTCATAGAAAAGGCTCATATAGGTTAACGGTTATCTAAGCAATCATTGAAAATGATGTAGGCGTGTAAAGTAGCATTTAGAGACATTTAATCTTATACTGAAAATAAATGAAGAACTCGAAGTTTAACTTCAAAATCAAGCATTGGTCAAATACTCATTGTTCTTTTAATAAAACCCCAAATGTTTCTTCTTTTTGCGCACCATTTATTTATTTTCCTTCTTCTCTTTTCTTTTCTTCCTTTCATTTTTTTCATGACTAATTTTTCTTTTTGGTGACTTTTTTTTGGGTGGATCAACATCAATGACAAGAACCACAAATAATACATTAACACAACTCGATGCATCAAAGGGTTCACATTGACTCCACAAATCAAGCATTTCTCAAATGTGATAAAGTCTTGTGATTAATGAGAACATATCTAAACCGTATAGTCTTACTATGAAAATGGAAAAGACACCCTAAGCAGTGACACACCAACAATCACAATCAATAAAAGCACGAAACCGTGTCTCTCTCTTCCCTTCTTCTCGCCAAAGATACACGAGAATATAGAAAATGTGTCACTTGCACAAAGATCCAAACTTTTAACCGTATTTATTGACCTCCCAACATACCACTGAGCCTATTTGTGCTTGAAATGAGTCCGGAAAGCTATCAAGTGGAGATGCCAACATATAACTCTAACGAATCAACAATTAGCCTTATAACATGCAATGAATCCATCCACTTTTATTTCATTTGACACACAGAGTCAACATATAGGATAAATGACAAGATAGTACAATAAGGCAAGTGATAGTCATGTGATATAAGCTCGAAAAGATTAAAAAAAAAATAGTCAAAATTTATCTAACACGCAAATCACAAGTCAATACATAACCGCAAGGGTTGCCCTAGTGGTGAATCCGCTGGACACTCAGGGCATGGCTAGAGGTCCACTGTTCGAGCCCTGCTGGAAACTAAACTTTGGGGCCACGCACTCGAAAACTTTTGGGCCATGCCCAGAGTGGAAATATCATGGAAATGTAGGTTGTAAGCCCATGCATCAAACTAGAGAGAAGTAAGCTCATGGTGAATTCATTCCGAAATAGAGACAAGGAGTGTTAAACAACCTTCACAAAGTCTATCATGTGTGCAAGCACCAAAAATTTCGAATTTAAGGAAGTTAATCCAACTAGAGTGCAAAATTCGAAATAATTGCTAAATCCTATTGATCATACAAGGTACCAAAGCATGAGATAAACCAGAAACAAGTTCAAACAAGGTCCAATTCATCTCAAGATACGAAATTGAATCAAAATTCCAAATGTATAAAAATTAAGGTTTGCGTGATTTTACCTAAATTCACCATGAGATCAAAGTAAAAGCAAGTGGAAGAGGGATTACCTTGCTCGATGGGAGGATGGCGCACGGGGTCTCCGAACATAGAGAGATAGAGATATTTTTTTTTCTTTCAAATATTCCAAAAAAAATTGTTTTGAATTTTTTGAAAAGTTAATCAAAGGAAGAAAGCAATATGAGGGAAATCATACCCTTGGGTTGCTTCCCAAAAAGTGCTTTGTTTAACGTCTTTGAGCTCGACACAGCTTCCAAAGTTAAGGATCATGCAGCCAGAGTGTTTGTATGTTGAGAATGAAGTAACAAACTCAAAATTAAGATCAAAATTCAAACTCCTTAAATTAAATTTATCATCAAATAGGGATGACCATCGATTTTTCTATTTTGAGAACTACTAACTATGTATTGGCCTTGTAATTTAAATAGACCTACTAACTATTCTTAAATTGTGTTTTTAATTGGATGTACATTGGACTCTCACCAAGATGGGCCTCCTCAAAGCAGAAATATGCCAACCCCGCGACCTAGGCCTGCCAACATGGTGCAATTCAGATCTTCTACAGAATGGCCCAAAATCAGAATTGATTGAACTAATCTATCGTGGGATTTAGAAGGAGATCTGATGGCCATCTCAAGTCCGCAAATTCATCCGTTCGATTAAACCTAATTCAACGACTAGGATTCAAAACCACCAAATATAAGTACTAGAAAACACAGATTTGCAAAAAAGAATACTAACATTTTTCTTCCCTCATCAAAAACACTCGCATCGTCTTCTTCATTGATTTATCTGAAAACTCTGGTTCACCTTCAACTTATCTTGAATTTTGCCTCAAAATTCTGTCGATTAACTCTTTAATCTTCAAGTTTTAACTCAAAACATTTGTCATCATCATTTTTCCGTAAAATTCAATTTGTTTGTCAAAGTGTTAATTTCAAAATTTCCCCTATTCAAAACCAATTTCTAACACTCCCATCTTCATTCTTGTCTCTTACTGGATTCATCCATCAAACACCTAACTTGTGTAGTCATATACTGTAAACGCACGACTAGATCTATAGTCAACCCCAATCCCGATTAGCACATTCTACTCTTGCTTTGTAAGTTCTGTAAGGGTTCTGTACAATCGAGATTTTTCAGTTCAGTCTGTAAATCATTTCAAAGAAATAAAATAGCTGCAAGGGCTACCAATTTCGGAGCTCAACGTAGACGTACGCACGGGCGACCGTTGGAACCACGGGACTTATATCTTGGTGTATTTTCTCACTTTAATTCCAGTTTATCGCATGTTGTTATCTAACGAATTACTTGACGATCTTCAGAAAAATTAGATCCGGCACCAAATCCTAACATTGTAGGGTCTCTTTCATCAACACCATACCCAATGTAGGATTTAACCCTATTCTCATTCGCTTTGAAAGTTTTCTTGCTGTGTGGGTCGAGCAATTCAATATCTCTATGAGGGAATACGTGCACCACAGTGAAAGGACCAAACCATCATGTCTTAACTTTCTTGGAGACAAATCAAAAAGAGATTTAAATAACAAAACAGGCAAACTGGAATATAAATACTCCTCTCCAACTTCGTGTAGGTTCATATGGACCTCCTTGATTCTATCAACTCCTAAGGAATCCCTTATCTCAAATGCATTCACCGTAGACTCCATTGAGTTCAAAGATTTCCTTCCACGGAAAGCAAGCAAGCAATACGTTTGTGAACCTCCAAACAAAGATCGTTCTTGTAATTGGGATGCACCCTGTCCTTCCTTTTCTCTCTTTCTTAACGACCTTCAAATTTTCAATAGAATCAAGATTTGGACATCCTTCGTTGAAACTCGGACTTTGAATATGTTTGAATATCTTAAAGCAAGCCACTTTATCTAGGATTCGAAGCATCAACTCACTTTTCTCCACATCAATGAGTGGTTGTCTGGTGGCTAAGAATGATCTTCCAAGAAGAACCGAGAGATTCTTATCTTCAGTTGAAGTTTCATCAAACTCAATTATCACAAAATCAACAGTGAATATGAACTCCCCAAATGTCACCAGATATCCAACTCCGTTAGCTTGCTTAACAACTTTTTCGCAAGTTCCATTGTGATATTAATTGGCTTAAGTCATTGCAAGCCCAACTTTGTTTACAATGAATAGGGCATAACGTTAACACTTGCGCCAGAGTCCACCAAAGCTCTTACCATTCTCCAATTTCCAATCATGATACTTAGACTAAAGTATCCCGGATCTTTCATTTTCGGTGGTAAATTCACTACCGTGCCAGCGAAATCTAAGTTATCCTCTCCTTGGTTCTTCTTTTCGGAAATAATTCCAAGAACGTTGCTTTAGGCCAAGAATGAGCACTCAACAATCCAGTCTTTGTCTAACAAAATCGAAAATCTTCATAACCAATTTTCCTCTCAATTTTGGCAAAGACAGGGTGCAAAGCTTTCTCAGACGGCAAGGGAAAATCCATGAACTCATGGTTGCCAAAAAGATTGGCAACAATGGGCTTCCTTTTTGATTTGTATCATTTGAGGAGGTAGAGGATTTGGACACTCTACTTGTGCAGTTGAAAAACATTTGGATTGGCTCATACCGTTTGCAGGTAATCCGTGCAAGATTCTCAAAATCGGCTAAGGGGAAATCAGCTAAGGTAACTCGCCATCTTGTGGCTAAAATGAAATGATCCAAGGTATACATGCTCCTGTAATAGGTAAACATCACGCTGGGGGTGCTCTAGTAGCACTGCTGATACCTCAAAGCTGATACCAGCGGCCACCAAGGAGGCAAAGGGGAAATAGGTCAGTATGTCTTTCTTAACCAATAAGGTTGATGCATCCTGGATAAATCTTAGCCGTAAAGGAACATTGAGAAATATAACAGGATGGAGAGAGGTACAAATCGCCTTGAAGGTTGCTGGATACCTCAACATCATTGTGAGTCCTATGAGAGCTGGCCTTGTGCTCTTCTGGGAAGAAACAGAGGTGGACCTTAACAATTTCCTACGGAATGATCATATTTGGCTTTCCAAATGGCTATCTAATATCGCCCCTTGGTTGATGAATCAACCGGCTAGTACATGCCTTTGTGGATCAAGATATTTGGATTATCGATTCACGCCTGGAAAAACTCCATTCTAGAGTCAATTGGTGTGAAAATAGGAACCGTTGTCCAAATTGATGAAGCTACTTTTAGGTCGAGATATATGGAGACTGCCATGGTTGATGAGCCAATTTTATACTTAATTAATGCATACTATTTGAGTCTGATTTGGCTCAATATTGATTTGGGGACACACTTTACATCCATTTTTCCTTCTTTTGCAATAACAATTCATTTAACGCTTATTGCGAAGAAAATAAGGGAAACAACTCCAAAAGCAGAAGTTTTGCCCCATAAATTCAGGGCATGACATCAACTTCAGCTTCAAATAACCTTGCATGATGGTACTTGTACACAAGCGTATATCAAACTCATTAAGAGAACAAATCTACCATTTCATTGGCCTCCAAGCTTTCGAGAGAAGCTACTGGATGTGGTATATAAGGTACAAAAACATCTTAGCCAAGAAAGCCAAAAAAGTGTACAAAAAAGCAAGGGTTTAGAGATCAGTTATTCGTCAGCTCGTGCTCAAGGGAGATTGATTCCGATTAAGTTGTTTAGTATGATGAACTTCGTATTTGTCATTTGTAGGATGGTTCTTGCCTCAGCATGAGCTAACACTCTTTGTCCAGGGGCATAATGTAGCCCTTGATGAACTTAGGGGAACATAGAATGTTTATCTTGTTTTAACAACTAATTTTGTATTTCGTTTTGCTGATTTTCATACTCATCTACGTATGTGTGGCCTACATAGATAGATGCACTAAGAGTAGTGGGAGGCCTAGGGGCTCAAGATATGCTAGGCATAGTAAAACCCACATTAACTGCTATAGCATGAGAATGCCTATTGAATCGGTGCTACCGTACGAGGATTACTGCTAGCAAAGTCTTTGATTTTCTTAATGTGACATACGATAGGTACTCATTGGTGAACTAAATAAGGGCATTCAATCTCGAGAGAGGTTTATGCCTAGGGAAGGAGAGTCCAATAGACACAACATAAGGAGCAAAGCATAATAGGCTAACTATGAATCCACCCGAGAGAGTCAAGTGGTGAAAGTGTGATCCCTGGATATTTCTATCCACTGCATTTGTGCTAAACTTACCTGAATGCATTTTCGCCACCTGACTATCCTTGCTACATTATTTATATTATTTGTATATTATTTTTAGTTTTATCTATTTGTTTGTA
>JAOWBN010190491.1:0-15825 GCA_028565015.1 Pinguicula moranensis | reverse complement strand
GCGACAAAGATATCACCATTCCATATAGATAAAAGACCTCCGGTCTGTCCATCAGGGGGGCTCTCAGCCCACTGAAATGCAGTCCCACCCCAAAGTTTATTCATGATCAATCGATTGGCACAATTAATCTTGGTCTCTTGCAAACACAGAAAATCAATAGAATTGGAATATGTAAGATTATGTGTAGCACATACCCGACATGGTGCTCCAAGTCCCCGAACATTGATAGACATAATCTTCATTGATCAACAGTGGAAGACAAGGTCATGACCTCCACAGATACATCCATCTCCAAATCTCTTCATTCCATAGCAACCAATCTAGAAACCATAATATCATCAGATAAATCACTCATCAATTCGATAGTCTTTACTAGCTCCCAAGTCCTCACCGCCTCATCCATAAGTCTAGCTGACCGTCGTGTGATTCCAATTCGTTTGCCGTGTACAAAATCCGCTATGTCCTCCATAGGTGATGGAGAACCAAATAGACGTTCATCCGATAGGACGACATCCAATTTTTCTTGCACAACTCCATCATCAAGTTTCTGTTTTGGAGCATCATATGGTTTTTGTTCACGGTGTGCCTTGTATGATTTCTTATGTTTCTTCTTTCAACTCACCTCGTACCCCATGGCATTAATACTCTTGAGTTTAACATTCACTTCATGGCCGTCATCGGCTGACAATGGCACAACGGCTGCAATATGCTCAAACAAAGACATGGATGGTCGCTCGATAAAGATCCCATGGTCATCACGCGTCGGCCGAACAACATCGACCGACCATTCAGCCATCACCATACCACCGTCCAACGACCAAGAAGTAGACTCTTGTGGTTGTATAACCACCAGAGCACCAACCCCCATAACTACTAACACCCGGACATCTCTTGCAACAAGACCATCATTCTTCTCACCCAGAACCTCCGTCACTCCAACCTATCCGACCCCCCTATCAGCCAACTCCACCTTATCACACTCCATGCCGCCTCCAACTGACGACCGAACTACCTCCCACCGACGACTCCCACCACGTTCCTCCACAACTCCAACCAAAAACCACTCATCCTTCTTGACACTTTCATTAATGACACGTGCATTGGATACCCGTACAAGCATATGTGCACGATGCATCATAAGGCATTCCTCCATATACTTATCCAAACGCACGAACTCACCAAACGACTTAGCTAATGTCTTGAAAAATTCACGGTACCAACAATACAACGGTGTACCTTTGACCTGCAACCACACATCACGAGTCCCAGTTCCCCCTCCTTGATGCCATGGTTGAATACATGGTAAACCGATAGAAGTGGCCAACATTGGTTCCTCTTGAAGACAAATTTGCAACAAATCCGACGGATAAGATACTAGTACTTCACCCCCTTCCACCACAATCACTTTGCCATCAACATGGTCATGATTTTTTAGATTTTGTACGATCACATTTGGGGCAAACAAGGGTCTGCCAATCACACAAGAATTGAGCCATTGTGATGCCAAAGTGTTCTCCACAAATTGCACCACCCGCTGGTTTTGCATAGGCGCCATATGCATCTTCTTTAAGCTCGGTAATGGTAACTCAACACCTTGAGTATGTTGATCAACCGACAAAACAACTGACCGCCTAGTTGCCTACTCCCTTACTCGAGAAACCAACAACTTTTACGCGTTAATCCAACATCCAGCAAGTTTTTGGTTCAAACGCCAAAATGTCCCCCACCGGTGCAAACCGGATAAAGCCAAACCTCCGATGATGTATCACTTGGTTTTGTGGGATAAATGCATCCCTCACAGCTCCAAATGCTGAGAAAGCTAGACAAAATTCCCACTCCATGAACGCGAGCAACAGATGTGTTACATGGAAAGAGATTGTTTCTGCACGGAGGTTTTGAATATGTGCCGGCAAAACATAGTTTGGCGACATGGCAGCAACTTCTTCGGCAACAGGCAACCTCCCATCCCTCCTTCGCCAGTGCTGAACCTCCTAACCAGTACCATCAGCCACCGGAACTTCCCCTTCCATGTGAACAACAACCTGCACTCCTTGCAGCGATGAGTTTGATGATAAAAACAAATCTTACATTATAAGATTGATTTTCTCAGTATCCAGGAAACAAAAAAAAGACTATATCAAAAGAGATATGTGCAGCAATGTGGAGGGATAGAGATTTTGATTGAGCATATAAAAGATCTCAAGAAAGATCGGGGGGTTACCGTGTTTATGGAATTGGAATAAATTCAAGAAGGCAAACATGTTTGATGAAGAAGGAATACTGGGGATAACAGGATACTGTAAAGGGGAAAATATCATTTCACATATGGTGAATGTATATGGACTAGCTAATCTGGGAAAAAAAGGAGTAGTGGAAGAGATTGATTGATTTTCAGCAAGGAAAAACTGATGGGAAGTGGTGTATAGTGGGGAATTTTAACGCAACTTTAAGCTCAGCAGAGAATGTGATTTTTTTAGGGAGTTTGTGGAATCAATGAAGCTGCATGATTTGAATATGACAAGAAGTAAATATACATGGTACATAAAGTCAATGAAAACGATGAGTAGATTGGACCGTTTTCTAGTAAATGAGAAGTGGTTGGGGCAAGGAAAAACATGGATATAAACAGGTTTGGACCATGAAGATTTGGATCACTACCCAATTAAATTAGGAGAAACAGTATATAATTGGGGACCTAAGCCAATGGGGGTGTGGGATGTATGGCTGAAATTTGATAGGTATAATGAGATGGTAAAGCAAACCTGAAATGGAATGAACATCAAAGGGTATGCAGGTTTTAGACTGAAGGAAGAAATAAAACACCTAAGAACTAAAATCAGAGAATGCAGTGGAAGTGGAGTGGGGGTGGCTGATGATCAAAGGAAGATAACAATGGAGAAGTTGGCATATTTGGAAAGAAAAGTAGAGGTTGCAAAAAATAATTTAGTGGATAATGCACAAGTTGCACAGTGGAGACATCAACTTTATGAGCTCACGAAAAATCAGGAGAGTGTGATGTATCAAAAATCAAGAATTAAATGGATAGAGCAGGGGGACGCAAATACAACATATTTCCATAGATGTGTGAGGATGAGAAATGAAAAATCAGCAATACATGGGATATGGGAGGGAGGAGTATGGCTGGAGGATGTTGATGAAGTTAAGGAGTGTTTTAGAAAGCATTTTGAGGATAGATTCACAAATCAAATAGTACACAGATTGAGAATTGGCAGCTTGCACATGAAAACATTTTTAGTAGAGGCTAAAGAGTTCTTGGTAGCACCTTTAAGCGATTTGGAGGTGATTCAGGCTGTTAAATCATGCGGGAGTAAGAATTGTCTTGGACCTGATGGGATAAACTTTGCTTTTATCAAGCATTTTCTTCCAATGATGCAAAAGAAAATTATGGAAATGATGTTAGAGTTTTATAGAAATTGCAGAATTCCGAGAGGAGCAAATGCAACCCTTATAGCCCTGATATCAAAGGGTAAAGCTCCGATGGTAGTGGCTGATTACAGGCCAATTACTTTAGTTGGTTGTACATATAAGATCTTGTCAAAAGTATTGGCTGCAAGACTCAGCAGGGTATTGCATGAAGTTATATCAGATACTCAGATGCCTTTCATATGTAAAAGACAAATGGTTGATGGAATCCTCATCGCAAATGAAACAATTGATGAAATGATGAGGAAATGCATCAACGGAATAATATTCAAAATTTATTTTGAGAAAGCTTATGATATGGCGAATTGGGAGTATATGGAGGAGATGATACAGAAAATGGGGATGCTTGAATGCTGGAAGTGGTGGGTGAAGGAGTGTTTAACCTCAGCCTCAACATCCGTGCTGATAAATGGTAACCCAACAAAACAGTTCAGACCACAAAGGGGATTAAGGCAGGGGGACCCAATTTCCCCATTCCCTTTTATCATGGTAGAAGAAGGATTGGCAGGTTGATTAGAAAAGCAATATCATTACGTTTGTATAAGCCGGTTAGTGTGGGGCAAGATAGAGTACAAGTGTCTCATCTGCAATTTGCAGATGATACTATATTTTTTTGGTGAGGCATCTTGGGAGAATGTGAGAAAAATTTAAGTTGCGTTACACAATTTCAAGATGATGTCAGGAAGGAGAATAAATTTTGGGAAAAGCCACTTGATGGGAACAAACATATTGGAAAATCTGGTTGATGAAATGGTAGAGTATCTGAACTGTAGCAAAGGACACATTCCTTTCAATTATCTTGGCATCCAAGTAGGAGCAAATCCAAGGAAAAGGTCTATGTGGAACCCGATCATTGAAAAGTATAGAAAAGTGCTGGGAAATTGGCAAAAATAAGCAGCTCTCGGGTGGAGGAAAGACAATACTCATCAACTCCGTTCTATCTGCATTGCCGTCTCACTACTTTAGTTGTTAACTAGCCCCTAGAGCAATAACATGTAGATTAGAGAGTATCCAAAGATCCTTTTTTTTTGGGGAGGGGGGGACCTAAAAAAATGAAAATTTCCTGGATATCATGGGATAAAATATGTTATTCAGTAGGTCAGGGAGGATTGAGAATTAGGAAGATAGAGGCATTTAACAAAGCAATGTTAGGGAAATGGATGGGAGGTTGTTGAATGGGAAAGAGGAGTTTTGGAAAGAGATATGGAGAAGGAGGCAGATTAGTGATTGGGGCTGAGAGAAATAACTAGAGATGGGGGCAGAATAGAGGTGAGGAGGGGAGCAGGAAGGAGGAGGGTTTGAGGAGTCAAGGAGTTGGCTAGATGTCAAAAAAGTATTAGGAGAGGCGTGGTTTCAAGGTAGTATCAAACTGAAAGTGGGAAATGGGGCAAGTGTTAGGTTCTGGGAAGATGTGTGGATAAATAATGAAAGACTATCTGAAAAATATCCAAGGCTATATAGAACGGATAAAATAAGAGGAAAGATAATAGCTGAACATGGGGTGTGGGTAGAGGGGGTGTGGGAATGAAAGTGGGAGTGGACGAGGAGGCTCAATGAGGGTGAAGGGAGGGATTTATCTAACATGATATCATCCTTGCAGGTAATAAGTTTGCACAAGTCAGAGGAAGATAAATATCATCACACTAACAACGCAGAAGGGGAGTATACAGTTCGGGAGGCATACCGAAATATCCTAAGGGAAACGTCGCACCAATACTCGTTGCAGGTGGCTGCATTGCTGAAGCAAGTGTGGAGTAAAAGCATACCAAAAAAGTGTCTATTTTCACATGGAGGTTGAAGCAGAATAGACTCCCAATTCTGAAAAATCTGAAGAACAGGGGAGTGATAGTGGAGAATCAAGAGATTTCATGTATACACTGCAAACACGGGATAGAAGATGAGCAACATGTGTTCCATGGATGTGTAAAAAACAGAGAATTGTCACAAAAGGTAGAAGTGTGGCTGCAGATTCCAGGAAACACTATAGACACATCAAACTTTGAAGAATTTTTATAAATCTCACCTCAGGGGTGGATAAGGAGAAGTGGAATGCAATATGGATGGCGATGCATTGGTTAACATGGCGAGCAAGGAATGAGATACATTTCAATAATAATGAAATTACAGTGATAGATGTGTTGCATAAAATTCAATTAAGCTATTGGAGGTGGTTAAAAATAAAACAAATGCATGATTTTGGATATATATTTACTGATTGGTTAACACAACATGCTGTTTGCATTGGTAGTGGGGGAGGCTTATTCTGAAAATGTGATTTTTTGGCTGTGTGGAGAAGTTAGAACTTGGGAAATGTGGTTGAACGCGGGGGAGAAGATCTCTGCCAAGACTGTAACTGGTATGCCTAGGTGTAACAAGGAGCAGAAATGTGTGAAGATAGATCCATAGACGTGTTCTTGAAGTGATTTTGGAAGTTTTGTTGACTGATGGAAGGGGGATATTCAGCTATAGAGGGGGATATTCTGATATCAATCAAGTAACCAAAGAGGAAAGGATTGCCTAAAAAGAAGAAAACCTGCCTAATGGTGTGTAAATGATTTTTGTCTTGTTTTGGGCAGGTATTGTTGAACAGATTTTTGTTTATTTTCAGGATGTAGCTGGACAAATTGGTGAGAAAAAAATTAGTGTGTGGATTGGATACTGTCATTTCATGGAACTAGTTTATGAGATTTGAGAGTCACCAAGACAAAGACAGTGGAGTCCGAAATAAAGCAGCTGAAAAATCTGAAACAGTAAGCAAGAATCTGATAGTTCATTTTTGAGAAATGGAGCTGAGGACATTCATTCATTTGTCTCACTATGTAAAGAATTATGTAATTAGCTTGTTATAGTAGTTTAAAAAAATTCGCTTATCAAAATTTTTGTTTGGCTGACCTAATCTACTATGCTTTGCCTGTAGGATCTCAATGCCACAAAACCTGGCTGACATGCACCAACAATGCAGTTAAGTAAAGCTAACAAATTGATGGAAATCATGGATGAAGAAATGCATTTACTCAATAAGAATCATACATGGCAACTAGTTCCAAGGTTGAATAATTAGAAAACACTGGGGTGCAAGGGGATTTTCATGGTAAAAGAAGGTAGTACCCCCTATGAACAACCTATAAGTTAGGTTAGTTACAAAGAGGTTTACACAAAAGTAAGGGCCCTTAACAACACAATGTTAAAATTTCCTTCTTAAATGGAGATTTAGAAGAAGTGATTTACATGGACCAACCACCTGATTTTGTAGATAAAACTTTCCTGGGCAGGTTTGTTTGCTGAAAAAGTCTTTATACGGTTTGAACCAAGCCCTAGGCAGCGGTATAAGATGTTTGATACTGTAGAAAATAATATGAAAACTTGTACTGTATTAAGAATAACCTCTTGGGGTATATATAGTACTACAACTCAAACCCTAATTAACTCTCCAACTATAATTTCTATAGAACTCTGTTTAATCATAACTATATTTAATATCAAATACCAACACTCCCCCTCAATATGGGCGAAAGATATCAATCAAACCAATCTTGTTACAAAGTCTATTCATATCTATTGCCCCAAGACCCTTAGTGAGACAATCAACAATCTGCTCCTTGGTAGTTACATGTCTCAATTCTAGGAGTCCACTAGCCAGCTTTTCTTTGATGAAGAACCTGTCAATCTCCACATGCTTGATTCTGTCATGTTGAACTGGATTATTTGCAATGTCGACAGCTGACCTGTTATCACACCATAATTGCATCTGTGCCCCTTCACTCATTTTCAACTCCATCAAACGTGACCTTAACCACATCATCTCAGTAACACTCAAGGACATGGCTCTGCACTCTGCTTCGGCTGTAGAATGGGCAACCACAAACTGTTTCTTGCTCTTCCAGGAAACTAAATTGCCTCCTACAAATACGCAGTATCCAGATGTTGACTTTCTGTCATATGCACAATTAGCCCAATCTGAATCACAGTATCCCTCAATGCTCAGGTGCCCGTTCTTCCGAAAGGTCAACCCATTTCCTGGTGCACTCTTCAAGTATCTCAATATTTGGTACACTGCATCCATGTGACTCTTTCTAGGATCATGCATGTACCTACTTACGACACTCAGATATGTCTGGTCGGGTATGGCTTAGGTAAATCAGTCGCCCCACCAATCTCTGATATCTTGCTTTATCAACCGGCTCACCAGCATCAACACTCAAAGTCATTCTCTGCTCAATTGGTACTTTGGCAGGTCCACAACCTAGCATATCTGTCTCTTTGAGTAAATCTAAGACATATTTTCTCTGACATAAGGTTATCCCGTCGGGCTCTCGAACTACTTCTATGCCAAGAAAGTATCTCATCTGTCCTAAGTTTTTCACCTCGAATTCTTTGCTCAGTCTCACCTTCAGATCTGTTATCTCACCCTCTTCATCACCTGTGATAATCATATCATCCACATAGACTGCCAGCATCATGGTATGATCTCCTGTGTGCTTCAGAAACACAGTATGGTCGGCATTAGTCGGATGATATCCCATGCCTACCATAGCCCTCCTGAATCTGTCGAACCATGCTCTTGGGGCTTGCTTCAAGCCATATAAGGACCTCTTGAGCTTACAAATCTTTCGAGCTGTTTGAGCAGTGCCAAAGTCTGGAGGGATATTCATGTACACCTCCTCGAGTAGATCACCATGAAGGAATGCATTCTTCACATTGACCTGATATAGATTCCATCCTTTGTTTCCTGCTATGGAGACCAGGGTCCTAACAGTATTCATCTTAGCGTCTGGTGCAAAAGTCTCATCATAATCAATGTCATAAGGCTGTTTGTAACACTTTGCCACCAGTCGGGCCTTGTATTGCTCCACTGCTCCCTCTGGGTTCTGCTTCACAGTAAGCACCCATTTGCACCCAACAGTCTTCTTCTCAGGTGGTAGTGATACAATCTGTCAATCTCCCAAATTTCCTTCTTCACAAGGGCCTCCAACTCTTTTATCATCGCAGCATTCCACTTTGGATCCTCCTTTGTAACCTGCCAACACTTAGACACAAAGACACTATCCAAAGAAGCAATAAAGGCCCCATGGCTCGGTGATATGTGAGAGTAAGCTATATGATGAACAATATCATGGGGAAATCCGTACCGCTCAGATGGGACCCCCGCATTGACACGGGTAGTTCGCCTTAACGGTAGGGGAGAAGGAGAAGGGTAAAAAGGTATAATATCATCAGTGAGTGTTGAGTGATCTGTAGTAGATGGTGTAGGTGTCTTCGGAGTCGGTGTCGACCGAGCATCGGGACATCGGACAAGTACTCGCATCTCAGTACCATCGTCTCTCCTGTGATACCTGTAGCGCAGCTCCGGAGTAATTAAGTTTCCAGAACAGAGAAAAAAATAATAATAATCTGGGAATATGGTACTATTTTAGCAAAATAAAAAAGTAATATCCACTTCTCAAATCTCTTCTTCAGCTCTAAATTTATTTAACCACACCAGCATAGAATTACACAAGTTGATCTTTTGATTTCCATAAGCAACTACTAACCTATTTTCAGAAATAATGCATCCATCTACAACTAATTCCAAGGTAATCATTTTATTGAGCCCATGATTACACTTTGTAAGGATTGCGATCAGTGTTGTTAGGGGCGCGGGACGCACCGGGGCGATTCGGTTAAAAATTCGAGCGCGGGGCGACGAGGCGTGCGCCCCACGAATCGGGGCGCACTAACCCATTTACGACAATATGAATCCCTCAAAAAGAGCCCTTTCGACACCTTTTAGTACAACCAACAGGGAAAAAGCTGAAGGGGCTTCTAAAAAAACAAAAAAAAGGTTGTTTCTCACGTGCAAATCTCGCAGCGCGCCACGCACGCCCCGGCAGCACCCCCGGGATATCGCTAGCCTAAGCTATCGGGGGCGATATCCCGTGCGCCCCCAACAACACTGACTGCAATCCTATGCCAGAGTGCTCAAGTTCAAACAGTAACTATTTATTCATGAAAATGATAAATGACTCAAACTTATACACAAAAATCTATAATTTGGTAAAATGCAAAGAACAGAAGACACTACCATCCCTCAGGAATGAAAACAGCATCCCCTGCATGAAGTTTAACCTTCTGCGAGTACTCATCCACTGACTTTGCTCTTGGATAGAAACTGAAGTTGGGGTTCTCTAAAGGAACAACACTGCCAGAGAAAAAGGTCAGTGGCCAAAAATACAATTCTAGTTTGTTTGTTTTTGAGTAAGCACAATTCTAATTTATAGGGAAAATCTGTCTAGCAACTCCACTCTGACATATAAAGGGAGATTTCTTGAATGGGCTGCAAGTACCTGTGGTTGGAGAATTCTCCATATACTGTAAGTGGATATAGGAAAAGAGATGCTGAAGGAGGCCATAAAGAAACTGATAACAATTTTATATTTGTCCGATCAGAGAACAAAGACGGCATATAAGACATGTGAGAGAAGAAAAAAAATAAAAACATCAATTAGCAATAACCAATGTCAACCCAAGCGAGAGTTTATGTATAACAATGTAAATCAAAGGGAAGCTCAATTTCTAAGAAGAATGGAAAGTTCACAGTAAGGTCTGCATGGGAGGTCATCAGAAGTACAGGCCCTGAATTACCCTTCCATGAGTTTTTTTGGCATAAGATGCTTCCCCCAAAAGTTAGTCTATGCTCTTGGAAGGCATGGAATGACTTCCTGCCCACAGATGAGAACATCAAACGAAAAGGGATACCACTTGTTTCATGCTGCCACTGCTGCAGGTTTAGGAAGGAGGAGACAACTGATCATGTGCTCTCTGAATCCCCACTAGCATATGGACTATGGAACAGGGCAGCCCTACTCATGGGAGTGAGCTTCACGGGTTCTATGAAATGGAAGACAAGGCTGGCACAATGGGAACTTATATCAAAAAAATCAGGCATTCAAGGTTTCATATCCCTTTTGTTTCCCTCTGTACTAACATGGTTTCTATGGCTTCATAGGTGCTCATCAAGGTTTGAAGGGAAACAGCAAACAGAAGACCAGATCTGGCGACAGGTAAGGAACATGATAGCTTCCCTGACTACTTTGACTAAAGTGAGTTTTAAACTGCAGGTGCATGACAACTATCTGCTGAAGAAGCTGGACATCAGAATTCAATTTAGGGTGCAGGACAAAATAAAGATAGTCACTTGGAACAAGCCTCCTACAGGATGGGTTAAATTAAACTCTGATGGCAGCTCACTTGGCAACCCGGGGCCTTCAGGCGGAGGAGGTATCATTAGAGATCATAAAGGAGACTGCTTAGCAGCCTTTTCCAGATTTTTTGGAGAGGGAACCAGCAATGCCGCGGAGTTAAGAGCAGCCTCTGAAGGCTTGAGGCTATGCCACACACAAGGCTGGACAAATGTAATACTGGAAACTGATTCCAAACTCTTGGTGGACTGGATCACAGCCAGCAAGTGTACCCCCTGGTACCTTTGGGACTATTGGGAGATCCTGAAAGCACAGATGCAGAGCCTAAGGGTACAAGTACTACACCAATACAGGGAAGGGAATGCCTTAGCTGATCTACTAGCTAAGCAGGCTGCGCATGGAGAATCAGCAACTTTTTGGCATAGGAATGAGCTCCCACAGTTAGCTCAAGGAATATTAAGGCTAGATAAAATAGGAATGCCCACTTTTAGAACCTGCTGAGGCAGGCTTTGCATTACAATTTCTGTAAAAAAGTTTAGGCTCTCACCTAAAGAGAGCCATGTCTTAATGAAGGTTAATTTATCTAAAAAAAAACATTCCATCAATGTCTTAACACGCCGCACCTTACGTCACACCAAACAATCCACTACACGCCTAGTTGGATCTACCAAGTCTAAGCAACATCAAGAATCCATGATCAACAATGCACAATACCAATTCAAACCATAAACAACAAAATCCATCAAACGGTACCAAATCAAAGAAAACTAATGTTACAAATGCGACGAGCTCCTCGAAATGAAGATTCTGATTTCCGTAAACTTTTCTGGCGGCAGCGCGTGGAGCTCTAGCAAAGCGCGTGCAGGCGCGTGTGGCCACGAAAACGGCCGCCGCCGCCACCTGGGATAGCGTCTGCCGGACGCACGCACGCAAAACTGTCGCGGTGGCGCACTGCAAGTTCAGTCAACGCCGAATTCATGCGTTTTCAGCCGTGAAGGACGGTTTGCGGCCGGGCACACGGTCTGACAACGGCTGGGCGGCGGACGCAAGTGGAACGACAAGATTCCAGTGAGATTCCGGCAGGACAGCGTGTTGGCGGCGGGATTAGGGTTTTTGGAGATTTCTAACCCTGATACCAACTTGAAACTTTTGTTATTGAATATATTCAACTGATACAAATGTGATTCAGCTTGTTGATACTTATATAGGAATGTGTTTGCGGTTTAATGTACCTAACACCTACACCTACACCTACGCAAACATCTAACATTCCTACCAACTACCGTAATGCAAACCTAACAACAATAAACCAACTGACATTCCACCAACACAATGGACAATAAACTATCTTCAGAAACTAAACAAGAAATATGCCATAGAAATCAAGGAGTAAAACTGGTAACCTCCAAGGGTCTTTCCATGGCTGGACAAATCTACTAATACATCTGGCTGGCGACTGATGCCGTGGTGGCAGCCGACAGGCAGAATCTTGAGGGGACCCACACCTCTCAAAAGACCTTCCACAATCAACCCTTCCTTTCCTAGGATGACCGTAGTGCAAAATTCCAAGGAAATCTCACTTGGTTATGGAAGTCAACGTCGCTCAACAGGACTACACCATGGAAGAATGGTTCAGGGAGCCAAAAAATCGCCGAGAACTTTGAGTTCTTACCGACCAACAGACAAACCAATCCATCAAAATAGAGAAAGAATAAAGGTCTCAAGTTACACCTCAATAGCAGTTGAACTGAAATGGTTGGAAGGTTATGTGCGTAAGCAACGGTGATGCACAACACTAAAGCCGCGAAGATGATCAGAGAACGTGGCGCTGCCAATAGGTCTCCCCGGATTCGCTTTCAGAAATGGGAGGCTCGCCGTGTAGAGACTTGTCAGGACATTGGCCGATAAAAAGAAACATTTTTTTTTCAGAACCGCTAGCGACAGCGGAAGCTTTTTCTTTAGGGTTGCTGCTGCTAGGGTTAGGGTTTGGCTCTATACCAAATAGAATTTAGGTAAAATAAATTATATTGTAGGATTTTATTTTGATAATCAACCATATATATAATTGTACTACAACGGGTAAATTAGTAAAGTTAAAAACTAAGTAAACCCTAGAAGAGACAAGAACACTATAAAAGATGGGTTGAGCCCATATTCCTACAGAAAGCTGTGCTCTTTTTCAAATCGAAGTTATTTCTTCATTCTTAAAAGGTTCTTCACTATTGGTCTTGATTAGAGTTGAAATGCCCTTTGCTTATGGTGGGACTTAATGTTCATGTATGCTGCTGCATTAATTTTCTGGCATTCTGTGATGTCTGATACCTGATGGTCTTACTTGAGGAAACCTGCTTGAAGTTTGAGACATTTATCAACTGATTAAAAGTTTAGATGTCTGAAACTTTGACTTAAGCATTTAGGTGGATAAGCTAAAAGTCTTGTCTGAATCTTTGGCAAGCTCTTCATCGAAGGCGGAGAAGCGCATCTCTGATAACAGGTAAACCTCATTTGAAAGGCAAATTACCTTTGATCCTATTCTTTTAGGTCAACTACATGCTCTTGATACTTTATGAATCTTAATCTTTTTCATTCTTGTGCTTGATACTGTATTATCTCTCTGCTCTACTATTTCCTGGTCCGAATTTTTCACGGTGCATTTTTTGTGGAGTCTATATATGAGGAATACTGTTTTTGGTAAGTCATGAGGAATATTAGTGAGGGGAAAGGAGGAAATTATGGTCATTTTTCTTGTCTTCTGCTTGTTAAATGTTCTACCTTTTATACATGATTTCTATGAATGGAACTTAAAAGATAAATATGAGTATATTTTAATTAAGCCAGAGGCATTATTTGACAACTTCGCTAATAGAAACAACAAGATTGACTGCAAATACTTTGCCTATGTATGAAATATGAATACTCGGTTAAGCTGTTGAGCTTTAAGTTTTAACAATGGATGTTTCTGCTTCTTCAATTTTTTCATTTAAATCATCATTTTCTCTTGAAACTACTAGTTATTATTTGGATTTCCTCATTCTGTTTCCTAGCTTTGTGCTCTAGTCTGTGGGTTTGATCGGATGTTTCTGTTTTATATTTAAAATGATCCTGATCAAATGGCTCAGGAGCATTTTAGAATTTAGATAACAATTACACTGCGAATAATCGATGCTAAATAATTATGAACAGGATACTGGGTAGAATTTTTGTGGAGTTATCTAACTAGTTCCTTTCAATACCCAATAGGTACTCTTCGTAAATATAATTTGTTTGAAGTTGAGGAAATGTAAAAAAAGTATAGTATGTGCATCAAGATATATGTATTTTATGCCACTAATAGTCACGATCAGCATTGGTTGTGATTAGAATTGCCAACGGTAATTGTCAAGATCCTAACTAGAATTTTTATTGACTTATGGAACTATCTTTTTCCAATATCGTAAAGGCACTCTTCTTAAATTTAAATATCCTTAAGTTTTGGGAATTTGAGAAAGTAGAGTATGTGCATCAAGAAACAAGCATTTTATGCCACCAATAGTCACGATCAGCCAATGTCTGTGATTGAAATACCAAGATCCTTAGAATTTAATATAAAGCCTAGGTGCAATGCGGGGCTCCATAAAATCCAGTCATTCACATATTCTAGGCAAGAGATTCATTAGTATTTTCATAAACTACAATTAGAAGTTTATGCTATTGTCATTTCAAGCGCACGCAAAAGCATGCTTCTTTTTAACAAATATCTGCAGGCTTCTGATTCACAAAGATAATCTCTCAAAATCTAATTGCCAAAATGAATGGCTTATAAAAGGCCATAAAATCAAGCTAAACCAAACCAAACATACACCGTAAATCTTGTCCTTAAGTAGGGTATTGGGTTAATAAAGGCCATAGATAATTTCAAATTTCTAATTGCATTGTAAAATGGTGTGACAAAACATATGGACCTAGTCCTTATTATGACAACATCTTGTTTCAAGCTCTTCTATAAAAAGCACTGCTGATGAGAACACTGAGTTTCAAAATAAATACAAACTTTACTGTATTTGGATTGATGTTTCTGTCCTATTCCCGAATAGATCAAATTGCCACTATATAATGATAGAAATATCAATCCAAAACAACAAAGCTCGTACTTAGTCAGGAACTCTACGAAGTACCTTATGGAATTATTTGAATCTCTAATTTCACATGTGGCTTTCCCCTCTATGTTTTTTTTTATTCAGGATGAGATGCTTGATGCTTGAGATCCCTATTGCTAAAGTGTGTTGCATACCAATAACAATGAACCTAATTGATTATGTGAAGGTTTTTTTAGTTAAAATTTCCGACTTTTATTCATGTGACTCTCTTAAGGTGAGAGTTAAACCATTACATAAGAGTTGAATATATGAACCCAAATGACCCTAAGGTCTCAAAACCGACATCATAAGGTTAAAATGCTAACTCGGAATATCCTAATAGCGGGCATCCCCAGCTTGTCTAGGCGAACCATTCCCCTGGCCACTTTTGGTAACTGCCCCAAGGTAGAGTAGGTAATTGTCTCCCCAGCTGCACCTCTTTTTGCTAGAACATCAGCAATGGTAATCCCTTCCCGGAATTGGTGCTTGACCTCCAATCTTATGCCGTGTATTTGGCCTTTGAATGCCTTCCAAAAGTCCCAAAGATACCATGGAGTGCAGTGGTCTGCTTTGATCCAGTTCACTAACAGCATGGAGTCTGTTTCCAGAATGACATCCTACCATCCTCTCATGTTGCAGAGTCTTAATCCTGCGGTGGCCGCTTGTAACTCTGCCCCATTGTTTGTGCATTCCCCAAAATGAGCCGAGAATGCTGCCAAACAATCCCTTTTATCATCTCTTATAATACCTCCACCTCCTATCAGGCCTGGATTCCCCATGCAGCTTCCATCCGTGTTGAACTTGACATAACCTGATGGGGCTTAAACCACTGAACAGATATGAAGCTGTTCTGAGGAGATGCCCTCATTGGTATATTGAGCTTGCGCCGCGGTGCTTCATCCTTCATATGCAATTTAAAACGAGTGTTAGTCTGAGAGGCTATTGATGTTAGTGTTGTCCATACCTGTCTCCAGATTTGGTCAGCTTTTTGGTAGACACCTTCATATCTTGCCTTGCACCTACGCAAGCAAAGGTACCAATTTAGTATGTAAGGAATAATAAGAGAAAGAAAGCTTTCCAAACCAGAT
>JAOWBN010190480.1:0-15827 GCA_028565015.1 Pinguicula moranensis | reverse complement strand
CGTCATCTTAAAGCTGCTGGACGTGGTGGTCTTGATGTTGATGTATGTAAATTGATATGGACTCCTTATAAGGAGCAGAGCTAACCTTACGGTCATGGTTGGTTCGCCTCAATCCCTGTCTAAAATGATCTCTCTGGGTAGTCCATGTAGCCTAATCTGATCCAGAAACACTTGTGTCACGGTCTCTGCATTATATGGCCGATGCATAGCCACAAAATGACTGTACTACTTGCTAAACCAGTCTACAATCACCATAATGAGATGTTTACAAAATCCATACTAATGTTGGTCCATGGTGAGGTTGGGATTTGCAGTGGTTGCAGCAACCCTGCGTGCGCGGATGAGTCAGCCTTTCTTCCAGCACATATTATGCAAGTCTTCACCCATTCATCTACATCATATTTATGCTTTGGCCAATAAAAGTAAGTTCTTATACCAGCAACTGTTGTATGCATGCCAAAATGACCCCCAATTGGTGAGTCGTGTATGACAGTAATAATTTTGGATCTCAGTCAAGTCCCTTCTCCCACACATAGTCTCCCTTTCCTCAACACTCTCTCTTGCAAAGTAAATTCAGGATAAACTATCAGCTACTTAAGAAATCCATGCAGCTTTCTCTTCAGACACTACAGCATATAGCCTTCATCTCAGGCCCAAACCTAGACAGCGCATCCGCGGCCTTGTTCTCAACTCCCCTCTTATATTGAACTTCATAGTAAAAGCCAAGAAGTTTGGCTGTGAGTTTTTGCTGAGTCATGGTGTGCAGTCTTTGTTCTAATAAATGCTTCAATGCTTATTGATCAGTGCGTATAACAAATGGAGCCCCAAGCGGGTAACCATACCATTTTTTAACTATAAGAACTACAGCTAGCAACTTTTTTTCTCATCGGTGGATAGACCTTGCTGTTTCTGGCCTAAAGATTTGTTGAAATAGGCAATTGATTTTCCATTTTGTGCCATCACTGCCCCAAGGCATAGATCACTCGCTTCTGTTTTTACAACAAATCTTTCCTTGAAATTTGGCAAGCCCAGCACAAGAGCAGTGCACATGGCTAGTTTCAGATTTTTCTGGGCATACTCTGCCTCATCATTCCACATGAAGACCTCTTTCTTCAACAATTTAGTTAGAGGCTTGTTGATTGCCCCATAATCCTTAATAAACTTCCTGTAGTAACCAGTCAATCCCAAGAAACCTCTCAAAGATTTCAAATTATGAGGTTTGGGCCAGTTTTTCATAACTTCTATTTTATTTGGATAAGTGGATACTCCATCTTCTGAGACGACATGCCCCAGATACTCTATTGGTTTCTTTTCAAAAGAACACTTAGATTCCTTGGCAAACAACTCTTGCTCTCTCATAACTATCAGCACTTGCTTTAGATGTAACATATGATCATCTCAAATGGCAATGTAAACTAGGATATCATCAAAGAAAACCAGCACGAACTTTCTGAGAAACTCTGAGAAACTTGATGCATGAGGCACTGAAATGTGGCAGGAGTATTGCACAGCCCAAAAGGCATTACTCTGAACTTATATTGGCCTTGGTGAATTATAAAACTGGTTAGAAATCTGTCACGTTCATCCATTCGTATCTGAAAGTACCCTGCTCTCAGGTTCAACTTGCTAAATCACAAAGTGAAGTTCATCCATCAATTCATCTATCACATGTATTGGAAATTTGCTCTTATCTGTAAGACTATTCAGATATCTATAGTCTACACAAATACACCATCCTTCATCCTTCTTTACAAGTAAAACAGGTGAGGTAAATGGGTTGTGGCTCTTCTCAACTAAGCCAGAATCCAGCAATTCATTTACTATCCTCTCTATCTCATCCTCTTGATAGTGGGCGGTTCGGTAAGGTACCTGTTTCTTAGGCATTGCCCCTAGAAATAGATTGATTTTGTGCTCAACCCCATGCACTGGTGGAAGTGAAGTAGGCTTTTGAAAAATGTCATTGAACTCCATTAACAGTTGCTTTATTTCCTCAGCATTTCCTTCCCTGTATTCAACTTTGTGGAGCTCAAACAATTGTAACTTGAGATCCTTGTTACTTTGAAAAGTAGGTGTATCCTAACTCTCCTGCTCTACATTAAAAAGCTCTGTTCTAGTGACAATTTCTCTTGTTTCACACTCCTCAGCATAAACTTTAGCAATGGTGGTAACCATACCTCTCTTGATTAACCTGTTCATTTTCTGGGCTGATATGATCCTCAGCTCATGATTTTCTCTGCAAGCTTGCACTTCAAAGGTCAAGCTATCCTTGACGATAGTGACTATCATGTTTTTACAGTCATAGAGTAGTGAACTGTGGTTCCTAAGCCAATCTCCACCAATTATCAAATCATAACTATGTAGAGGAAATGTCCTTGGATGGCATACAAAACTCTCGCCTTGCATTGTCCAAACAAACTCTTTGCATCTGACTTCACTGACTCTCTTCTTTCCATCAGCCACCTCTACTGTCATAGGTTGCACATACTCCAGTTCACATTTCACCCTATCCACCAGCTTCTGATCCACGAAGCAATGAGAGCTTCCACTGTCAATGCCACAGGAAGCACTAAAAAGACACTCCCAATCACTTACCTGGTCGTGGAATCCCCCTTTTCTTTCAACGTGATCCTAGGCCGCCCTGGTTTATTTAAGCTCCAGGCAATAGTTTTCACGTACCACATTGTAATGAAGTTCCCTACGGACCATGGAATAGGGCAAGTCCGAGCCAACCTCCGAGTCGCAAGTATCTGCTACAAAACATCCTTAAACAAGAGAAACCCACCAAAAAAAAAATTGCAGAATCGCATGGATAGGGATGAGAAGATCCCAAAAACTTTTCCAATATCAGAACCCGAGTCCATCAACCCCCCGGGTTTAGAGAAATCCATATCAAAAAATATAGTCCAGGGAAAATTGTTCGCATAGGAATAGAGCTTGATCCCGAACTAGATGCCAAGTTCACACAATGTTTGAGGGACCACGCAAATGTGTTCGCTTGGACCACCACCAATTTTCTTGGAATTAGCCCCAGCGTCACTGTCCATCGACTCAAAGTAAATCCCAGAGCAAAACTGGTTCAGCAAAAGATAAGGCACTTTGGCTCTGAGAAAAATAAAACCATCAAAGAAGAAGTACAAAAATTTCTCCAAGCCGGATACATAGAGAAGGTCCAGTATTCCGACTGGCTCTCAAACGTGATGGTGGTCCTGAAAACAGGGGAGAAATGGAGATTATGCATCAATTTCACTGACCTTAACAAACACTGCGCCAAATATTCCTACCACCGATAGATCAGATCATTGATTCCACGGCAGGATGTGAGTTGTTGAGCATGATGATGCCTACTAGGGCTTCCACCACATATTTTTAGCACCAGAGGACAAATTAGAAACCACCTTTATTACTAAAGACGGCACTTATTGTTATAGCGTGATGCCATTCAGACTCAAGAATGTTGGCGCAACTTATCAGAGAATGATCAACAGAATATTCCATAAACAAATGGGTGAAACCATGGAGGCATGCGTCGATGATATGCTGGTGAAAAGCAAAAAAGCTGGTGATACATCGTCCACATGATGGAAGTTTTTGCAATTATGCGACATTATCAATTAAAGATCAATCCTACCAAGTGCACCTTCGATGTAAAAAATGGAAAATTCCTAGGATACATGATATCATAAAATGAATGATACGAACCTGGTGAAAATTACGGCCATATTCGATATGTCACCTACTTAGAACCTAACAGAAGTCCAATCCTAAGCAGGAAAAATGGCTTCTCTAGGACGATTTATTTCACGATTAGGGGGAAAATGGCATACGTTCTTCAAAGTCATCCGAAAAGAAAAAACTACGAATGGACAGAAGAATATTCCCAAGCATTTCAAAATTTGAAGGATTACCTGAAATTCCCCCAAACCCTGGCTATCCCCCAACCATAAGAAACCTTATTCATCTACCTGGAAACATCAGAAGAATCGGTAAGTGCAGTCATCGCACGAGAAAATAATAACGTTCACTGGCTTGTCTACTATGTCAGCCAAGTATTACATGGGGCTGAAGTTAGATACTTGGAAATCGAGAAGCTCTCCTTAGCCCTGGTTACGGTAGCAAAATGATTACGGCCCTACATTCAGTCTCACCCCGCCATTGTCCTTACAAATCTGTCACTGCGGCCCCTGTCAAAACTCGACGCTTCCAGATGTCTAGTAAAATGGGCCGTTGAGCTAAGCGAATATGACATTACTTACAAGTCACGTCACAAAAGGCTCAAATACTCACTGACTTCATTGTAGAGACTACCCGAACCATGATCAATAAAATGTCCTGGAAATTTCATTTTGACGGATCCGCTGCCATGCACCGAGGAGGGACCAGAGTCATATTGAGAGAAGAAATGGGTGAAGCCATCAACATTGCCGCACTCTTGGATTTTTTCTCAAGCCAAGCCACAAGGTTTACCCTCATCAATCATGAGCTATACAAACACATCTTCGAAGGACCTTTTCTCAAGTGCATCTCCTATCCCGATACTCGATCCCTGCTTGAAGAGATACATGAAGGAGAAGCAAGGAGTCGGAATGGAGGGCGAGCCCTGGTGATAAAAACTCGCCTACATGGCTTCTATTTGGCCAACTCTACTGCACGATGCACTCGAATACACCTGCCAATGTGAGAAACGCTAGAAGCATGGGAACTGGTCTCCTCATCCCATCACCCCCATGATTGGGGCATCCGAGGCATGCCCATTCAACACATTGGGATAGACATTGTCGGATCGCTCTCCCCAGCTTTAGGGAAAAGTCACTTCATTATTATTGCAGCCGAATACTTCACCGAATAGGCAGAAGCTGAAGTTGTCGCCAAAATTACGGAAAAGGAAATAATTTGTTTCCTATGAAGGAACATAGTTTGTCGATTCGGAGCTCCCCGAACATTAATCTCAGACAACGGAACACAGTTTCAAGGAACAAAAGTAGCCGAATGGTGCAAAATTTTACAAATTCAGTATAGGTTCACATCAGATTACCACTCGCAATCCAACGGGCTAGTAGAAGCTGTGAACAAAATTATACAGTCGGGACTGAAAAAGAATCTGGGCAAGCAAAAAGGAAATTGGGTGGAAGACCTGCCATGCATCTTATGGTCCTACCAGACTACGATTGCCAGCTCCACCTGAATTACCCCTTTTATCCGAGGCTATATCCATCGTCGACATTTGCTATGGGGCACACCGAGTCATTTCATATGACTTCCAAAAAACCCCAGAAAGAACACTTTATGGATCTAGAACTCCTAGACGAAATCCACGACCAAGCCCAACAAAAACTACTCAAGCGTCAACACCAGGTTCGAGGTAAACACGGGGAAAAAAGGAAAAAAAAAAACAAGATTCACGAAAGAGACCTAGTACTGAAAATGGTTTTGATACCTCGCGAACAAGGAAAACGGCAACCTACATGGGAAGGCCCTTATCGGCTCATAAAGCGAAACCCAAATGGAGTCTGCCGCTTGGCAACCATGGAGGGAAAACATAACCCACTCATGGAACCAAGAGTTCCTGAAAAAAATTCACGGAAGAGACGCCTGTTAGGGCATAAAGTCCACCAAGACGCGCTCACTATGATGAAGCGCGCCCAAAAGACGCTCTCACTATGATGAAGCGCACCAAAAGATGTTCTCGCTATTATGAAGCACGCACAAAAGACACTTTCGCTATGATGGAGCGCACCAAAGACACACTCACTATGATGAGATGTGCCAGAGACGCTCTTGCTATGGCAAAGTACACCGAAATGCATACACCCGGGTCATCAGATGTTGGATTTCACAGGAGACAATAAATCTAGCATCATCGTCATCACCTTCAAATAAACCTAAAATTACGAGTTTATCACTGCAAGGATATTGGGAATGTTTTATCAAGACTGAGCAACAGAAGTTTATGCTCATGATCAATGGATTATTGGAGAGTATCGTTCCTCTCTATCTAAGAGTAAAGGTGGAGTCACAACCATAAGGTAAAACCTTGAAGAATGACCATTCTTTTCCACTTTCGAAAATGAGGAAGCTGATGACACCCTAGAAAAGAGCTGGCAACCTCCAATACTGCTTTGTCCCCTCCAGCTCTAAACGCATGAACCACTGACGATAGGAAACTCAGGACTCCTTCTCTTCGATGGAGACCTGTTTCCTGGAACAACTATTACCCTCCCCTGCAACCAATCTCATTCTAGAGCTTGGAGAAGAAAGAAGTAAAACAAGTTTTCAATGGAGACATTCATAATTGTGAGGACACAACTGTTGTCCGAACGATCCGTAGGTTCCTCGCACCCGGTCAGTAGTGATCCCTTCAACCAAATTACCATTTATGGAAGATGGTTCTGCAACATTGGGTATGATATAGAGAAAAATCTATCTGGAGCCTTGACGGTTCTAAGCATGCTATCATAAGAATTTACCTGAGATGGAAGCAATGCAAAAGGATTAAAATGTACCAGTCAACCTACCGGCTTTGGTAACACAGTATATGCCAAGGTTTGTGTAAAAGTTAAGATGAAATATACTATGGGTATACCACAATAGGACTTGCAAAATAACACTCAGATAGAAAAGTAAAGCTGTCAGAGAAACCAAGAAGGTCAACCGGATTTTAGATTAAAACAGAAAGTTCATCAAAGACAAACCATTGCCACTTCGGTAAAGGAAACATAGATCACTACAAACATAAGAAATAACCAAAACATACATTGAGGAAAAACGCCATTGGCAATAAAAGGAAAGCTACATCATCGCCGAATCATGGGAAAAACATTGAATATCCCCCTAGACAATCAGCTAACTACAGTCGCTAGAAGGGATAACACTAAAACAAGTGGGAAAATTCATCCTTCACCTAATAACACCCTTGAATCAACTCCTCGAAATTGCTGGCTAGAACCGCCTCGGCCGCTCAAATTGACACTAGATGATGGAAGTAATACGAATTAACAAAACTCCGCAGAAAGTATCTCCCTTGAGTCATTAACCAAATTCGCTCAGAAGAGGATAAGAACGAACGAATACTGTTTAAACTCTGAAGTCCGATGGAGTGTAGGGAATCCAAACAACCCACTTGATGCAACACAGAGCGATTTGATTCCTCCAAGAAGGGCCAAGGCGGCAAGGGACTCCATCCGGGTAACTTGACGACTCATCTAGTCTTGAACGTCAATAAAGTGGTTCAGGACAGTTACCTGCGCCGCCTGAGAGCTCTCCAACTCCGCACAATAGCCTCCCATCCATGAAAGGACCTCCTGCTGGTAATGTTCCCACAAAAATTGGTACTCGCCCTCGCGAACCCCCACATTCCCCCCAGGCATGACGAACAGAGGATCTCCAACCACTTCCCCAAGCCACCCAATGTCACCTCTGGCTCAGAATCACAACCATCCAGGATTATCCAAAAATGGCTTAAACAAGAGAACCACCACTATCTGGAGAAGCATTCATGAAAGAGCTTGAACCAAACCTATGCAGACAACTAATAGAAAACAAAACGGAAAGCAAAGACTACTTCAGAAAAGAGAAATCACATGAGAGGGAGCTACACCTTGATTCTCCATCCTTGACATAAACTGAAACTTAGATGGAGATGATGCCAACGGAGACAGCGAATTTAAAGAAAACAAAACGCCCTGGGGACCAATCAACGTTTGCAGAAGGTGCCACTTGGAGAACCAGAGTCCGGTGGCAAAAGAATATCAAAGATTTCCTTCGTAGGAAATCTTTTTCGTGGGGAGGGAGTAATGATAGGGTGCCCGATTCGACTCCCTGAAAACCCACACTAGAGACCCGAAAAACACCTAAGATTGGCCCAAAGACAAAAAAAAAAAAAGAGGAGTTAGATGACCAAGCCCATAGGGAGAAAAGGGGCATCTTCGTCTGGAACAAAGAAAAATCGTATACTGGAGCAAAAAATCCCAAAGACGGGATCCACTAGCTTAAAGAAGAAAAGAAAAAATCCATCACGTATAGTTTGGGTGAGTTTTAGGACAACCAACAACCGTGTCATCCCACCAATCCCAGAAAGCCACACAGGACCAAAAAATTCATCAAACACACCTATAAATAAGCCTCTATATCATTGATGAATAGGGAGAAAAAAAAGATCCGAAAGGCAGGAAAAGAAATGCTGAAAAATTGAGAATTCAAAGATCTTTGTTCTTAGGAAAAGAGGGGTTGTGAACCCCGCTTCTTGTCTCCCCTTTTTAAAAAGTGTATTTAATTTTCATTGTCTGATCGTAATTTTTAATTCGAGATCAATTCCCTATAAATAAAATACCTGGCAGGTTAAAACCCGACCCTACCACATGGAACTAGAATAATATATTCACATCAACAATCTTCAAATTATTCCATAAGCCCCATGGACATTGTTTTTAGAATAAGTAATCACCAATTTGTTGTGTTTCAATTAATGTTGAAAATATACCTACGGTTCCCTGAGGCCTATTATTTTTAGAATCAGCAATCACTTAAGATTGGTGATTTCAATTAATGCTGAAAATCACTTAAGATTGGTGATTTCAATTAATGTTGAAAATATACCTATGGTTCCTTCCCAAGACATTCACAGTATTCTAAGAATATAGCTACGTATCTGGCATTTGTCCTATGTAAAAATATTGAGTTAAAGACCATTTACTCCCCTGTACTATACCTATCGAATAGCTTACCTCCCTGAACTTTCAAAAGGGTCACTTTACCCCCCCTGTACTTTCGAAAAAAAGCTCACTCCTCCCCGAGTGTGATTCACTCTCCATCCGCGATTGAGGCTATGTTTATTAGGGGGGTTATTACCCTTTTTTGAAAGTACAGGGGGTAAAATAGCTCTTTTGAAAGTACAGGGGGTAAAGTAGCTCTTTTGATAGTACAATCGGGTAAAGTAGTTCTTTTGAAAGTACAAGGATTAAAGTAGCTCTTTTAAAAGTACAAGGGAGTAAGTTATTCGATAAGTATAGTACATCGGGATAAATCACATTTAGTTCTTATAGTTTGTCTAATTTGTGGAATGAACTATTGTTATATGTTTGGATATAATCCTAATTTAACTGAATTGTCAAAAAATTACCTAACTAATTAATACAGAATTAATGGTCATAATTTAATTCATCGTCATAATTCAATTCATTATCTATTTAATTATATTTTACCCAATTTATCTAATTATAATATACGTAAACTACGCATTCGCCAAAATAACAAATTATCAAATAATTGTTCTAATTGAATTTCTTGTTTATTTAATTTATTATGTAAACTATATTTAAATAAATTAAATAAATAATAAATAAAATTAGAATCGAGAAACCTAAAACCAAATTGTGTTTGTCTGTTTCATTGCAATTAGATAAATTATATAAACTATAATAAAATAAATTAAATAAATAAGAAATTCAATTAGAATAATTATTTGGTAATTTGTTAAATATTTTTTAGGAATTGATAGTTTACGTATATTATAATTAGATAAATTAGGTAAAATATAATTAAATAGATAATGATTTGAATTATGGCGATGAATTAAATTATAACAATTAATTCCATTTTAATTAGTTAGGTATTTTTTTGGCAATTCAGTTAAATTAGGATTATATCCTAACATATAATAATAATCCATTCAAAAAATAAACAAATTATAAGAACAAAAGGCGATTTACCCTTTGTAATATACTTATCGGTTAACTTACTCCATTTGCTTTCAAAAGAGCTACTTTATCCCCTGTACTTTTAAAAAAAAAGGTAATAACCCCCTAATAAACATACTCCAGTCGCGGAATGGAGAGTAAATCACACTCGGGGGAGTGGGCTTTTTTTCGAAAGTACAGGGGTAAAGCTTTTGAAAGTACAGGGAGTAAGTTATTCGATAAGTATAGTAAATGGGTGTAAATGGCCTTTAACTCAAAACTATAAGAGTGGTTGTAATTGTTATAGATAAACATAACATGAAAAAATCCTAGGCAATCAACTATTTGTGCGGTGAGGCTTATTTACCTCCTGAAGCTAAATTTTAATAAAATATAAAATCACCAATTGGTGAGGCAATCAACTACCCCAATCTTAATTAAATATAAAATAGAATTCACTATATCTTAAGCTAAATCACCAAAAGGCAAAAATGAAATCCAAACCGACAATGTAGCCAAGTTGCCGAACTCCTATTTCAATAGACAACAACCGTTGGTATATTTTCCCGCAAAACAAGAAAATTGAAATCCAAGCTCATATAACATAAAAAAGAAAATGGGTTATTACTGATTCTATACCTTTTGTGGAGAGAAGAAAAGGATTCTCTTCTCGACTTCTCCAAATTGGCGGAACAGACGGCGTGCAGCGTGCGACTTGCGAGTTGTGTGTTGGGATGGAGGCTGGAGCAGTGGCCACTGGGGAGTCAGGCGTAGCCTTTGAAGACGTGAGGAAAACTGGTAGATTTCTTTTGTATATTGGTGCTTGTGTGCATTTGTTGGTGTTCAACCTTTGGAGAAAATGGTATGAGAGACTGAATTCTCCATTGAAGGTTTGAAAATTAATTTTACACTTTCAGTTTGTTCATCTTATAGATTACAATGTCTACACTAAATCTGCTTCTTTGATGATTTTGGATTGGTTGACTTTGTTGTTAGATTTCTGATGATGCTCTTTCGGTGTAATCTTCTGTTTTTGGCTCTGTGTTTGTCCTGTTTCTTTTGGTGTGCAGTAAGTGCGTGGACTGGTTGGTGAAACATCTGATGGGATTCTGAATCTGTCGTGCTTCCATCCAAGATTGCCATTTGATATGGTATTGACTTCTTCCAAGGTTCTGGACAGTTCTGCTTCTTGGATTGGACTTATCAATTCTTCTTATGGGCCTGAATTGTGATCTGAGTGAATTGGGCCCTTTATAGGGCTAACAGCCTTCTCTTCTCGATGTCTCTAAATCGGCGGAGCGGACTACCGACGGCGTGCAGGTCGACTTCTCAAGTTGTGTTAGGGCTGGACCTGGAGACCTAGAGTAGTGGAGCGTGGGCAGGACCAGTAGCAGATTAAAAAGAGAGAAGGGGATACCGAAATGGGGCAAAATAAAAATTACATGTAAATAGTTTTTTTAATCCTGAGGGACCGTGGCCCCCTCCATCTGCCCGTACTCTTAAATAGGCCCCTAACTTGAACGTACATCATGCATGGATGACATTTTTAATCACGGACACTGTTTTTTCCTTTACTCCGTGGGATTCTTTTGGATTGCAATTTCAGTACCACATAATACAAATTAGCTACTTCGATCTCCTAGAAAACCATTATACATCTTATCCCAAAATCATTTTGAGTTTTTGACATCTTGATCTCTAATACTAAGTACTTCCAATTTAATAATAGTCAAATAAAATAAAAATATTGGGTCAAATGACCTATTTCTTTAATGGTAGATAGATTATTCTTTGATAAGATACATGAAATGAGTCAAATGAACTAATATTTAATTGCAATAAATTCATATTTCTTTATTTTAATCATGTATTGCCGGCCCAATAGATGATAAGTGCACTAATCTTCAAAATTATGGCATATCGTATTCTATGAGACGGGACGGATCCTTGGGGTGGCGACCCCTGTTCGAAACTAATTCTTTAGTATTTTTTAATGGGCTCCCAATTTTTATTAATTTCCTACTATATTTTTTTTTTCATCCTCTCAAATACCAAAATCATTTTTTTCGTACCCCTCAAAAACAATTTGGACACATTCCTGCTATGAGATTAGGGCTGTCTAACGGTTAGCGGTAGTGGCGGAAAATCGCTACCGCTATACCGGCGGTAGCGGTAGCGAGCGGTAGTAGCGTGTAGTAGCGGTTTTTGTTTAATTAAATAAAAAAAGCTGAGAACATAAATGAATTTCAGGTTTTAAACTTTCAATCTCTAACTATAATGCCTGAAATTTACACATTTGGCCTCGCACAGATTTCTACTAAATCATTTTTCTGTTTTGAATACCTTGTGTTTTACAAAAAAATTAAAATAGGGAATATTTTTAAAAAAAAAAGCTTTATACTCACTAAAGAATCTAACTGAGTATTTATGAAAATAATGATCAAACATCTGCCGACGCCCAATTATGAAAACAAAAATAATATCAAATAAAAATAGATTTTTTAACGATAGTGGTAGTAGCGGATTCCGCTATCGCTATCATAACGGTAATAACGGTAGCGGAATAGCGATAAGCAGTAGCGTCAACGGCTGCCATTTTATAATCCGCTACCATAGCAATAGCGGTAACGGATGAGGGTTATCCGCTATCGCTAATACTGCTAGATAGCCCTATATGAGATTTTGTTTTTTGATGGGGAAACACCAGTTACAACCAGTGGTGCGGATCCTGAAAGTTGGACAAGAGATGCGCAATATGCTATATGTAAACAAAAATTGAAATAATAATAATAATAATTTAATATTTAATTATAAAGCTTAGAAAAATTAATACTCGTTTTTGTTATAATTCATTTTTTTACGGGTGCACGTGCACTCCCTCCGCCAGCTACTCGTTCGCACACAAGCTTTCTACTTTCTTTTTAATAGATAAAACAGTACACATTCAACAAAATGTTCCCCATTCAACAAGAGCCTCATTTACTCAGTAAATTGAAAGAGAAATATCGCCATCCTCCAAATAACACTTTCAGAAGGAAAAACGAGAACCTTTCCATTCTAGAGCGGTTCCCTTCTTTTGGTAGTAAATAGATTACGACAGTCAGAATTAAGTAATAAAATAATATATAATTTTTCAAATTTTGAAACTCCCTAATTAAATTCAACATAGAATTCAATTTGAGATGATATATTGGAAATAATTCATGTATCTGTTAGAACTTAGAAAAGATATGCTAAGAAAAACAATAAGTAAATTTCTGGATTATCACAGCGCAACACTTATTTTAAGGCAATTTAACTTTCTCATTAAATTTTGGTACAATATATACTTTGGCTCAATAGTGGCTCAAGTCCACACTAACAAATAAACCAAGGCAAATAAATCAACATTCCGCTTCTCGATCAAGGCCATCCTGCTACAAAGTCTATCCATATCTAACGCATTAAGACCCTTGGTGAGACAGCCAACAGTCTGCTCTTTAGTAGCCACATGTATCAGCTCCAGAAGCCCATTGGTCAGTTTCTCTTTGATGAATAACATGTCAATCTCCATGTGTTTGGTTCTATTGGACCGGGTTATTGGTAATACTGATAGATGTCCTATTATCACACCACAACTGCATTTGTGCACCATCATCCATATTCAACTCTATCATGAAGACCTCAACCACATCATCTCAACAACATTCAGGGTCATAGCTTTTTATTATGCATCAGCTATAGAACAGGCAATAATTGGCTGCTTCTTAATTATCCAATATACCAAATTGCCTCCTACAAACATACAGTATCCAGATATGAAATTACTGCCACCAATACAGTTAGCCCAATATGAATCACAATATCCATCAATGCTCATATGCCCATTCTTTCTAAAGATCAATCCATTTCCCGGTGCACTCTTCAAGTATCTCAAGATATGGTACACCACATCATTGTGACCCTTTCTTGGGTCATGCATATACATGCTCACCATACTAACTACAAATGAGATGTTAGGCCGGATGTGACTCAGGTATATCAGTCGTCCAATCAATCTCTGATACCCACCTTCTGCTCGATAGGTACCATAGCAGGCTTGCAACCTAGCATGCCTATCTCCGTGAGTAAATCCATGACATATTTCTTTTGGAATAATACTATTCCCTCATGGTCCTCAGCTAATTCGATCCCAAGAAAGTATTTAATTTGTCCCAAATTATTTACCTCTAACTCCTTGCCCAGTCTTACCTTTAACTCTGCTATCTCATTCTCGTCATCTCCTATAATGATCATATCATTTACATAAACAACCGACATCATGATATGATCTCCAGTATGTCTTACAAAGACAGTATGATCGACATTGATTTGCTTATAGCCCATGTCCACCATAACTTTCCTGAATTTGTCGAACCAAACTCTCGGGGATTGTTTAAGGCCATATAAAGATTTTTTGAGCCTGCAAACTTTCTCCAGTGTCTAATCAGTACCAAATCTTTGAGGGATCTCCATTTACACCGCCTGGAGTAAGTCATCATGAAGAAATATATTATTTACGTCAAGATGATGTAGACTCCATCCTTTGTTTGCTGCTATGTGAGATTAAGGTCTTGATTGTGATAATCTTAGCGACTGGTGTGAAGATCTCATTATAATCAATGTCATATATTTGGTTGTACCCCTTTGCCACCAGTCGGGCCTTGTACCGCTCCACTTTTCCTTCTACTCTTTGCTTCACAGTGAACACCCATTTACATTCCACAACTTTCTTCTCAGGTTGCAGTGCTACAAACTCTCATGTTCCATTCTTTGTCAAGGCCTCTAATTTATCTATCATAGCAGCTATCCATATTTGGTCCTCCATCGCAGTCTGCCAACACTTAGGAATAAAAATACTGTCCAAAGATGCAATAAATGTCCTATGTTTAGGTAATATGTGATAGTAAGAAATATGATGGGCAATGTCATGAGAGAAACCATACCGATCTAATGGAGCCCCCACATTGACACAAGTGGTCCGCCTTAACAGATGGGGTGAGTGAAAGCGAAATGAAGGAAAAGGAATAATGTCGTATGGGGAAGCTATATGATCAACGGTGGGCGGTAGTGCAGGTGTCTTCGAAGTTGGGGCCGGCAGGGCACCAGAATATAGGACAAGCGGAAGCGACTCATAGTCGACTTCCCTCCTCATGTATCTGTAACGCAGCTCCATAGTTTCTTAGTTACTCACGTCCCCATCACTCCTCGACTCTGCACCTGTGTCCCGTGGGGGAGAAGGATACAAAATCTCCCCCACAGTCATTGTCTGTGACTCATCTCTAATGCCACTCCTCTCCCCCTCTTGTCCTACACCTCCAATGGTCATGCTACTCTCCTCCCCTCGTCGCACACGTAGTGAGTCCTCAAAAGGTGAGGATGCCTCTCGTAGGAAATATGGCCCATGCTAACAAAAGGTAACATCTCTACTCACAAATGACCGTTTCTCAACTGGACTCCAACAGACATATCCCCTTTGAGTTACTGAGTATCCCACAAACGCGCACTTGATGGCTCTCAAATCTAATTTTCTGACACTAAGCCGATTATTCTGCATAAAACACAGACAACCAAACAACCTCAACTCTATCCAATTTCCTCTGGTGCCTATCAATATCTCATGTGGTGAATACCAGTTCAGAATCCGTGGGAAAAGTCGATTTATCAAGAAAACAGTAGTCATAACTGCTCGACCCCATAAGTAACTTTGGGACATTCATATCAAACATTATACTTCTCGCAATCTATAGGAAATGACAATTCTTTCTCTCTACAACTCTATTATGTTCTGGCGCAAGTGGTCTGGTGTATAATTCCCTGTGTGGACAAGTATTATGCAAATAGCTTATTTGTGTACTCAGTGCCATTTTAGGATATCATAACATTCACTATTGCTCCAAATTGTGTCTTAACTTCCTCGTGAAAATCCTTAAAAAAGGCTAAGACTTCACTCTTTTTTTTCATCAAATATAACCATGTAACTCCACAATCCACAATTCACAATGTACCCAGTATATTCTCAACTAAATTAGGGTCTGGGGAGGTCAGATGTACGTTGCATTACCCTTATAATTATACAAAGAGGCCATTTTCGTTGCGACCCAATATGCATTGCGTCATTTGATGTATTGAGTTCCA
>JAOWBN010190469.1:0-15828 GCA_028565015.1 Pinguicula moranensis | reverse complement strand
ATCTTTGTTCATTTTGAATTGTATTGTATTGGCGGAATATGTAAACCTTATTGACAGGAATTATATTGGCGGAATTAACGGAATTCCGCTACCGTTACCGCTAAGTTAGCGGAATAGCGGTAACGGAATAGTGGATAACGGTAACGATAACGGAACCAAAACCCTTATCCGCTATCTTAGCGGTAACGGTAATTGATGAGGCCGTTCCGTTACCGGTATTACCGTTGTCCACCCCTATGATCAACACTACTCTACATGCCTTTGTAAGAAAATTATTTTCCAATCTATTCAATCTCTTTTCACTTTTTCCACCATTTGCCTCCATATTCTACCTCTCCGTGGGTTCACACCCACAGGGAATCCCAAATAATAAAAAGGCAACACTGCGGGCCCGTTTTGCGCAGCCTTATTAAAATTATAATTGGCTTTTAAGAACCTCGAACTATGAGATTGATGAATTATTTTTTGAAAAAAAATGTGCTTATAATCCACTTATAATTTTAAGAAGGCTGCGCAAAACAGGGCTGCTTTTTGGTAATTTATAATTGAAGCGAGGTTCTTAATTTCATCTGGCTCCAAATTCACCCCATATAACCTGCGCTTTTGATAGTTTACTCTCATTCCGGATATGGTCTCCAGTATTCTAAAGATGTATATATCATATTCCTCACATTTCCTGTCGTTACCACCCGCATCACCAACGTATCCAATTCATCATTCCCCACATTGTGCCCCTGTACTAGTTGCTTCTTCTTTGCTTTCTATCAGAATATTGATTCCTTCAGCCGCAACGGTGAAGAGAAAAGGTGACAGGGTATCCCCTGTCTCAAACCCCTCTTAAGTCCAGATAGTTTCGCCGTGCTTCCATTAACTAAAACAGTCGCCGAAGCCTTGTTGAACTTCATTCACCATGAGTAAACTACCCGTTATTTGTCTCCTTTTGAGGAATGCAACTTGCGTTTTTTCAATCACTCTCTGAAGCAATGGACTGAACCTTCTCACTAGAATCTTTGCAAGTATTTTGTATATACAACCTACCAGTGAGATTGGTCGGAACTCTTGCAACTTGTCTGGATGATCCACCTTTGGAGACAACACAATATGAGTCATATTGATTGCCTTTATTATTTTTCCTCTATAGAGGAATTGCAAGAATTGCATAAATTGAGGCTTCATCAAACACCAGAATCTCTGTATAAATTTCAAGCTAACCCCATCAGCCCTCAGGCTCTTTCCCCCATCATAGTTCCACACCGCCCGCCGAATTTCAGCCTCATCAAACTATCTTGCTAGATTAACATGATCAGCCTCTTCCAGCTTAATCAAGGATTGCATTGACCACCCTAATTTAGGAGTATTCCGAGATGTAAAGTGGAGGGAGAATAACTCCTTTATCCACTGTTTCACTTGATAAACATCATCACATCAATTTCCATTAACAAAAATTCAAGTGATTTCTAATCTACGCCTTTGTTGGTTGATATGCGCATGGAAATACTGCATGTTTGCATCTCTTAACTTCACCTCCTTCACTCTTGCCTTCTAAAATAACACTACCTCATGCTCTTTATATGCCTATTGCATTATCTCCCACTTCTCTTTTTTCAACTCCATCTCTTGTACAGTCAATTCATGATCCCATATCTTAGTTTCTAACCCATTAACCACCATTCAAGCATCCTCCAATAGGGCATCCATGTCACCAAAATGTGTTTCATTCCATTGTTTCAGACAAAGTTTCATACTGCGTAATTTTTCAAACAGGACAAACGATGCTTGCCTAGTGAAAGATGAGTTAGTACACTCTACTTCCACCACTAGATTTAGTGTATCATTTAATGCTCAGCTATCCATCATATATAATGGCTTCACACCCCAATCTAGAAATCTAATTCGAGCTACAATTGCACAATGACCCGGCATATCTCTATCCATCACAAGTTGCACCATCTGGGGCCATCTCACCAAACACGCGTCGGAGAACAACAACCTATCCAGTTTACTAGCACAATACCTATAACCCCAGGACAAGGTGAATTTCTTTCTCCTCAATGGAAGATCGACCAGATTGCATTATGTGGTAAATTCTTCCAATCTTGTCGCCCCCCTTTGGACATCCACACTTCTGCTCCTCCTTTCCCCATTACACCTCACCTCATTCACAACGCCCATCAAGCATTCAGGACGCTCCCCTAGTTTTTCAAAAAATAATTTCCAAAAGAGCTATCCTTTCACCAGCATTATAGAGGCTATAAATGTTTACAATTATGATTCTTTAATCCTCACTCCCCCAAGTCCCCTCCACTGCCAACACCACCTTATCACTCCAAAATGTATCCATTTTGAACCCCCAACTTTCCATAAACACAACATTCCGCCGAGTTCCAGATCCCGAATAAGACCACTCAAAGTCATCCCCTTCACACAACGTTTCGCATTATGTATTTGTCAAAACCTCCCTTGATGTCTACTATATATAACACTTTTATTTTATTTGCTTTAACCAGCCTCTTGATACCCATTCGTTTATGCCCCCTTCCCAGTCCACAGTTATTAAAGGAGCTTAAAGTGATGAACTTGAGATATCATTTGCACTCATCAACTCCTCGCTTTGCGCCCTGTTTCTACGATCCATCGCTTGCCATCCTAAATCCACCAACCTCTCCATCACCCGTTCAGTATTTTGTGCATCGAATACCTCCAATTCTAGCCCAAAGCCATTACTTTCTCAATTTCAGCAACTATTTCCCTCATTCCTTGTTCGTCAGTCCCTCCCCAATCTCCTTCATCGCCACCAGATTGCCACTCTCTTCATTGATCACTTTCAGCTCCCATCTTCTTATTTCTCTCATTTTTCTCCTCTCTTGGGCTCATAAACTACCCCTCCCTCCTTTCAATTACTTCCCCCCATCCTTTTTACCTTCATTCCTCCTCATGAGATGTTGAGCAAAAAAAGTGTCCCACACCGGTTGTGCAAAGAGAAATTGAAGGATTTATATAGTTGGACACTACATTTACTTGACATGAGGCATTTTGGGGATAAAACCCCGAGAGCAAAAAAACCGTGGGTCCGTTTGGTAGCCGGTTTACTTTAAACCGGGGTTAGGGTTAAAATATGGTTAAGGTCGGTTCGCAATTTTTGTAACCTTGTTTGGTGCCGGGGTTAAAATATGGTTTGGTAGATTTGTAATTCTTCGGTGGCAGAGGGGCAAATTAGTCATTCAATACAAGGTAGCTTTCACCGGTTAAATATTGGTTTCGTCAACCCTCGAAATTTCGAGGGTTTAAATCGCGTCTGGAGACCCGGTTAAACCCTGCCCGAGAAGTAAACCCTCTGGCAGGGTTAAAAAATGACGGGGCACCAAACGGGGGTCACCTCAGGTTACCGTCGGTTTACTACTAAAAAATCGCCCTAAACCCTCCGAAAATCGGCTACCAAACGCACCCTGAGGGTTTTTGCCATCCTATGTCCATGGTAGTGTTGTTAGGAGCATGAGGCGCACCGGGGCGATCGGGTAAAAAATTGGGGCACGAGATGACGAGGCAATGGGCATGCGCCCCATGAATCGAGGCTCACAAACTTTCTAATTTTCAGAAAATAAATATATACTTTCTTCATTTATATAATTATCCATCAAAAATCAACTAATCCAACACAAAATAGCTCATGTAAAGAAAATAAAATATAATACAACTCATAATCAGTTTTTCCTCTTCTCTTTCATCCGACCCAATCAAGTTAATATCTTCATCCTCATCATCTTCATCCGCAAGACGAGAAACTTTAGAACTTGAAACTTTATCACTTGTATTTGTGGTGGCTCTAGTACGGTGCAAGGGTATCAATACACCAGAAACTCTACTACGGTCCTCCATTTTAGTGAATCATCCTCAAATACCAAATCATTATTACCACTATCATCATCCTCCATCCTCTCAAATAGCTTCTCGTTACTCTCATCAATTTCACTTAGGAGAGTAGGATCAATGGTGCCACATTAAATCTATGCATAAATGCTCTATTATACTTCACAAACACCAAGTCATTCAATCGTGCTTGTACTAGAGGATTCATCTTTTTGCTATGAACCTAAGAATGAAAATAAAATATAGGACATGCATTATTTTCTTAAAAAATATAACCACAAGAATGCCATTGATTTACACTAGGAGTTAGGATTGCTTATATGTTGAAAAATACTCAAATTCCTCTCACAAAAAGTGGTACTACAAGTGAGGCTCAACACTCAAAAATTAGGTACAGTGGACCCATGTTTTCCACCATTCAACTCAAAAAAACATGAAATTTAAATATTTATCATATCATATATCAATCAAATAAATGCTCTAATGAAAAAAAATTGATTGTTAATTATCGAGTGCCATTTTGGTTCTGTGCCTAATAACTAGTTCCCATTATGCTTCCAATGAACCTCCAAATTTCCACAGTCCACATGTTAAGAGGCAATCCTACAACCTTTATGCATACTTGTCTATTCTTTACCACCCGATGGTTCTCCCATGGAGATATATCAAATATCCACTGACCTAGCCATTCCTTGTCCAAAAGCAGCAGCGTATCTAGTTTACTTTCTTCCTCATCCCACAGCAGAACTTTTCCATTCCCTAGTAAACTAACTTTAATCCTCGTGTAGCCCCCTCTTCTCAACTAAAATTCCAAAATTTGCCAACCCTTAGGGTGGGTCAAACAGAGTTCCAACTCGACTAAAACTCTTGTCCCCGCCTTAACCACTTCTACATAGATTGGCCCACATGTAAACTAGCATTCTTTATGACATACTTCTATTTAATCGACATGACACTCACTACAGACCCCTTCTTTTTGCTCGGTTTACCATATCTAGCAAGGTTTGCTACCAGTTTATACGAACCAATCCATATATTTTTTAGTTTATTCAGCAAAATATCAACATTGTCCACCTGAGTAAACTTTGCAATGCCAAAGGGTTTACCTGTTCTTGATAACCTACATGGTACATAAATGTAAGAGATCTGCCCCTGCAACCTAAAGACATTTCTCCTGCCTCTGCTCCTCGGTTCAATGGAAAGTTGGTAAAGTAGATCGATGTTTCTATCGTCTCCATATTAGCTCGGTCCATACTCCCCTTCTCACCATGTATCCTCAAAACCTAGTTCCATCCTTTCTTTGCCTCAATTCTACTTGTCCTTCTTAAAGGTTGGCTCCTAGATTTGATCGCTAATGGTTGGATTTGGGTATTCATTTTGGTTTTACGAAATTGAATCTTTGCCCTAAGCTTGGTTGAGCAAAGGGGCGGTAGGTACCTCCCTGCCATGGTTTACGGTACCTAATGGGAAAAGAGTTCTAGCTAGGTAAACTGTAACCGGAATCGGTTAGTATACCTCGGTCTCCAGAATAGATCCGGGATCGAAGCAATTTTGCAGCATTTTTTCACTATGACATACAATAGATTTGGGTTCAGATTTGGATTTTGGTATTGCGGTGTTGTGGGTGTTCCTATTTGCTAGTGTGCGCCTCAGAGGTTATTATCAAAGAAATAACATATTATCTCAGTTGTGGAGTAGTTCATATACCTTTCTTGTACCTTGACCTTTCAGTTGGGGCAAATACAAAGAAACCAAGTACTTGGCAACAAGTGATAGATAATTCTGATAAAGTGTCGAATGTCTGGATGTACAAAAAGTCTTAGTAGGTGGAAGGCTTGTACTTGTCAACTCAGTCTTATCCTCGCTGCTAGAAAAATTATTCATAAACTTGAATCCATCCAATGAACCTTCTTTTGGGGAGAGAGAGCCATAAGTAAAGGAGTGTCTTGGATTTGTTGGGAAAACTTTTATTAACCAAAGGGGGAGTTTAGGAATACGAAGACTTGAAGACTTTAGCAAGGCCCTTCTGGGAGAGGGGGTGCAGAATTCTCAGTGGGGGTGTAGAGCATTACAAGTGGAGGATAAGAGGGACATAAGAGAGCACACAACGATTGGTTGGGGTGGGGTGAACATGAAGAGATAAGAGTTAGGAGATGCTCCGGTTGGTGGAGGAAAACATGAAAAATTCTACAAGATGATTGGTTCCAAAACACAATGGTTAGGAGAATATGGGATGGAGGAAAACAAAATTTTGGGAGGATTTCTGGCCTCTGGGTAGGTGGGACATTATTATAATCCAGATTCTAGATAGTTGCAAGGGTAGTGAAAGCGGAAGTAATTATAGAATAGAGTTTGGAAGCTTTTGTTCTTCATTGAATCATATTTTTGCTTTACATTCATAGGGGTAGATATAGGAAGTAGCAAGGGATAGGTATGGTAAGGATCATATAATTTGATCCTTACCATTTATAATTTAGGTAAGTTTTGAATTCTATCCCTAATTTGTGCAATTACAATCTTTCATTTCCTAAGACTCCACCTCAAATTAGACAGTCGGGTCTTCAATGCCCAATTTGCACAATGCTTCAGTGAAAGTTTTACTCAGTACTACCTTTGTAGGTATGTTGGCCAGCTGATCTTCTGGCCGAACAAATGGTAGACTGATGACTTCTGATTCATGCTTTTCTTTGATGAAGTGTTGATCTATCTCAACATGTTTTGTTCGGTCTTGTTGTACCAGATTGCCTGAGATGCTACTAGTTGCCTTATTATCGCACCTCAGGGGACATGGTCCATTCATTTCGAACCCTATTAGTGAGAAGTTTCTTCAGCCATGGTATCTCAATGGGTCCCTGAGCTATTCCTATAAACGTTGCTTCGACACTGGATAATGGGACCACCTTCTATTTTTTACTTTTCCAAGTCACCGAATTTCTTCCAACTATTATAAAGTATCCAGAAGTTGATATTCTATCGATGGGACATCCTGCCCAATCAACATCAGTGTATCCTTTATTATCTAGGTTTACGTTTTTCTTAAATAGAATTCCTATTCCAGTAGTTCCTTTAAGATAGCATAATATTCTCAAAGCAGCTTCCATGTGGTCTTCCTGAGGTATATGCATGAATTGACTTACCACTTCTATTGTGTATGCTATGTCTGGTCTGGTATGAGACAAATAAATGAGTTTTTCCACCATTCTCTGATATCAGTCTTTGTCAGCTAGTTCTGCATTTTTATCACGTGTCAGTTTCATATTCAACATCATGGGGGTTTCAGCTGGCTTGCCATCGAGCAACCCTGTTTTTGCATGTAAATCCAGAATATTTTTTTGAGATATAAAAATCTCTATTTTTGATCTTAGTACCTCAATACCCAGAAAGTATTTCAGCATTTCCAAATTCTTCATTTCGAACTCTTGTAATAGATTATGTTGCAAATGCTCAATTTTTTTCTTACTCATCCCCTGTGATGATCATGTCGTCCACATATATGATCAGACATGTGATTAATCTGCCTCATCTCTTTAGGAAAAGTGTATGATCTGAGTTACTCTGAATATATCCATATCTCTTCATGGCTCCTGGAATCGACCAAACCAAGTTCGTGGGGATTACTTAAGCCCGTATAGAGCCTTTTTTAATCTGCATCATTCTCCTTCTTTGAACATTGTAGAGTACCCTGGTGGTGGCTCCATATATACTTCTTCATGAAGATCACCATGGAGGAAGGCATTCTTCACATCGAACTAGTGCAGTGACTAGTTCTGATTTGTAGCAACAGAAAAATGACTTTGATCACACACTTTTTGTAATAGGAGAATTTTTCTGCATAGTCAATGCCATATGTCTGGGTATACCATTTTGTTACCAACCGTGCCTTATATCGCTCAATGGTCCCATCTTCTCGATGTTTTACGGTGAATACCCATCTTCATCCAACAGATCTTTTATCAGTTGTTAACCTACATTTTTCCCACGTACCATTCTTCTCAAGTGATGTCATCTCATCCTCCATAGCTTGTTTCCACTCAAGTTGCTCACGTGCATCAGCTACTATTCGAGGAACATCCTCAGAGTATAAGAAAGTTATGAAGGCTCTTAGTGTAGTTGTTTATCTCCCTGTGACAAGATTCGTCAAGTGGTACTTGGAGGCTCACGACACATGTTCTGGTTCATACCGTTTTGCCGGTATCCTTCTAGTCCTTCGAGGAGGCAGAGTATAACCTCCTATGATGTTCTCAAGTTCATAAGAGATAGTGTCTTCCCTAACCTGTTCCACATTAGTATCACCACAAGTACTATCAATACAGTCAGTATTGGTTACCTTAGGATTTCATGGTGGTGAGGACATGGGCATTGGTGACTGAGCACGTGGGTCTCATTCCATACAAATGACCTATGTCTCTACATTAGTCTGAGTTGCATTAGGTATAGTAGGTAGAGCAGGGACGAGCAACCAATCGAGTGGGTCAGAACATATCTCCCCTAAACATGAGACTGGGATTGGTAATAGAGCTCTATTTCAAGGAAGTTGCAATCTATGGTGGTGTACATCTTTCGAGAAGGTGGATGATAACAGTGATACCCTTTTTGGTTGAGACCATACCCAACGAATACATACTTAAGGCCACATGGATCGAGTTTAGTTCTATTAACTCGTGGTATGTGAACAAAGATAGAATATACAAAAACTCGAGGTTCTATGGATAAGGCTTGGGGTATATGGAGTTGTGTTGATAGTGTTTCGATTGGGGTTTTAAGATTTAATATTTCGGTAGGAAGACGGTTGATGAGGTATGTGGTAGTGGCAACCGCTTCTGGCCAGAGAGACTAAGGAACCTGCAACTCAATCATCAGGGCATAGGTTATTTCTAAGGGAGTTCGATTCTTTCGCTTAGCAATTGCATTTTGCTAAGGAGTATAGGAACAACTGGTTTGGTGTATAAAGCCATTTTTTGAAATAAATTTTTCAGAGTGGAGTTTACAAATTCTCCTCCATTGTCAAATCGAAAGCTATGAACTTGACACTGAAATCGTGTCAAGATCATAGTATAAAATTCTTGAATTTTTTTCAGGAACATTAGACTTATTTTTCAAAAATTTTATCAAAGTCATGCGTGTACAATCATCAATAAAAGTCATAAAGTATTTGAACAAGCTATTATTTGAGTCTGGGGCAAGATCCCACACATTAGAATGAATAAGACTAAAAGCAGTATGATTACGTATATTGTTGAATGGATAAGAATGTTTGTGACTTTTGGCCAGAGTACACGTTTCACAAGAAAAATAGTCTGATGTTTAAATAACTGACGAAGCAAGATTTTACGATGCCCAACAGATGAATGACCCAAACGACAATGTCATAGCCATGTCTCCCTATCTGTTGACCCATGAGTAAGTCCAGAAGTGCCTTATTGAGCCATTTCATCCACGTAGTAGAGGCCTCCTTGCTCAGTATCACGCCCAATGATTTTCGTCGTCCGAATATTTTGCAAGAGGCAAAAGGTTGGATAGATTACAACCATACAGTTTAATTCCTTTGACACATGACTACTTGACAAACATGAAGAATTTTTTTTATTATCAGAGTAGGAGATAGGTCGATTGAGCCAGTTCCTCAAACATCTGAGATTTCACCATTTTCTGTATGAATATGTGTCCGCTTAGAAGTAGTGGTAGTCAGTAAATCAGAAGTATCATAAGTCATTGTATCTGTTGCCCTCTATAGTCAAAGATCCATCGAGAATCCTTTTTTGAAGTAGTCACTTGGGAAGCATAACCCCGTACGGTCATATCTGGTTCTAGTGGGTCTGAATCTGCAAAATCAAAACATCCAAGTGGAAAATATTTGGAATTCGTGATTCTAGGGCAATTCTGCAATTTTTCCTGATTCGGATGGCCTTTCTCAAATTCCTGCAACATTCGAGGGCCTATGTGGGATTCTGGACAAGATGAGGGACTTCTCTACGATTTTCCTAAAGTCTGATGGGTTCTTTGTGATTTCTTTGAAATAGGGGATATCTTTTGCGATTTTGGAGAAGTTGAAGGACGCCTCTGCAATTGTTTTCTGAACTCATGGCAATTAGGTAAATATTGGAAATCAAAGGGTAAAGATGCTTTTTTTACCATCAAAATCCAGGGGCACGACCATCTCTTCCTTTCTTTTTCCTCGGGACTCAGGGCTGCTCGATGTTGTCGTTTCTCCATTTCTCTGATTTCTTCGTGACTCTTTGTTTCCCACAGAAATGTCGCCGAATCCCAGACTCTCGGTGTGTTCGCCGCCATCGGTGTTGGTAGCCTCATCAAGGTTGCTCACGGTGACGGCTGCAATGCCCTTCGCATTTTTTTCTTCTGTAATCTAGATAAACATTTCGTTTCCAGCACCTCTCCATCTCATGTCCCTTCCTTTTGCAATCTTCACACCAAAGCTTGCTCTTGTCGGTTGTGTGGCTGGTTCTCTTGTATTCCTCGCTCCAGAGATGACTTTTGTCGGGTGGAGATGATGAATTTGTCCCATTTTGGGACATTTCTGATTGAGATTTATGTGAGAATCCACTTCCCACTTTGCCACCGGAACCCTCACCGCCTTTAGTAAGGATTTGGCATCGTGCGACTTCGCGGCTTAGTGTTGCATAAGTTGTTTCTACCACTGGGAGTGAGCTCTATTTACGCTGAAGAGTGCTAAGGTATCCTCTAGTGATCCATCCCTTGCTGCTTGTGGTTTGCCTACATGGTTAGATCAAAAATTTGAAGAGCATCCGATCTACTATTAAAAGTAATCTCCAATTCGTTCCATAAATCTTTAGCACTCGGATACTCGGCAAATCGATTTATAAGATCCTTTTCCAGTGAATCCAAGATCCACGAGCATACTGTGAGATCATTGGACTCCCATTGGGGGTAATCTTCGTCTTTTGGTTTTGGTGGTGGGGGTGCCCGTCAAGTGACGAAGGCGACCTCTGCTGCTAATTGCGACTTTCATCAGTCTCAAACAAGTCGAGTAGTTGTGGGTTGTCAATTTTACATTGATCCTCACTATTTGGTGATTGTCTGCCGGCTTCATGTGCCACGCCAAAAGTACTCCAGAAGCTACCCAAGAGATGCTTATGACTTTTGGGCTTTTTTTTACTTCTCCACCGCCAAAAGTCATAAGCCAATCGCCAAAAGTCAAAATCGCAAACACTTCAAATAGTCTTTTTCACTGCCAAAAGTCAAAAGTTCCTTTTCCGTGGAACTTGCAAACACCCACTTAGCTTAGTTACAAAGTCAATTTCACATCTATTGATAAGTTGGATTACATTTTATTAGGCCAAAAAAACAGACTATGTTGAATAATCAACATTAACTCAATATTTAGTTAGGGCTATCCTTCTTCGGCCGACCCATTTAGAGCTTGTGGGTTTTTAAATGTTTAATATACAGGGTATGTTTTTAAATTAATAGTCTAATTTATCCTAATATTTCTAACTGAACTTAAATGGGCCCCAATCTAATTAACCTTTATCTGGACCAATTATATAGTCTCTACATTATACATTTGCATGCTAAACACCACCTTAATATATCTTAGTTACTCAACAACAGAACACGTTTCCGGCATCTCTCCAATTAAATAAAATATTTGTAGTGATGAATTATTTATACTTCAATAAGGCATCTGGAATCTCTATTAATCCCTGAGGATACTCCTCTTCGTACGAGTTACTTCAAATTATTAGAAAATGGAGAACCCTTTTAAGACAAAGTTGTTCCCTTTTTTCAGACGCTCGTGGACTAGAACAAAATGACATCTTTTTGGCAACTTTGCCTTTAATGATTTCGCCTTTTGTTATTGCTCGCTCTTCATCTCATTATCTGCCGGTTATTCGGACCAAAAAATTATCAAAATGCATCTTTTCGCCGCTTGCTAACAAACATCACAAACAGATACGGGAAAAAAAATGATCCATGGTAAAACAATATTATGGCCAGCTGTGGTCAATTAGAAGTGATTTGTTCTGATATATGTGCATCATTCAACATTAAGACTAGAAATGAATGCGAGTATTTCATCACATTTATTGATATTTTTCAAGATATGGATATGTCTATGTCATGCATAAGAAGTCTAATGCACTTGAGTTCTTCAAGAAATTTAAACTTGAAGTAGAGAATAGAACATGTGGAAAGATTAAAGTATTTCATACATATCGTGGTGGTGAATATTGTTCTACTCTATTTGATAAGTTCTGTGAAGAGCAGGATATTATCCGCATAAAAATCATGGCTTATACTCCTGAGCAGAATGGTGTAGCAGAGAGAAGGAATCGTACACTGTTACAAATGGTAAGATTCATGTTGGCTCATGCTAACCTTCCCACTAGCTTTTGGGGTGATGCATTATTGACTGTTACGTATATTTTGAATAGAGTTTCAACAAAATCAGTTGAGACTACACCTTATGAAGTTTGGTTTGGAAGAAAGATCACTTTAAATCATCTTCCAGTTTGGGGTGCGTAGCTCATGTATTAATCCTTAACCCTTCAAGAGATAAGCTAAGTTCCAAAACTAGAAGATGCTTTCTCATTGGATATCCTATTTGGTGTAATGGTTACAAGCTATACGACCCAATTGCTAAGGTAGTAGTAGAAAGTCGCAATGTCAAGTTCTTAGAAGATAAATTCAACTTTGAGAATTTGATTAAGGAAATTGATGAGAATCAAACTATTGAGGATTTGTCATCCTCTTTGGAGCAGCCTACTGTGACACACGTCAACTCTAGAAAAAGGAAAGTATATCTGGAAGCTACTCGAATGAGCTCAAGAGCTACTAACTGTCATATTGGTTCAAATTATCATGTTTATAAAGGTAAAATTTGTGAAATCCTCATATTAAATGAAGATATGCATGATCCAAATACTTTTCCAGAGGCTATGATAGATGTTTATATGGAGTTATGGTTAGAAGCTATGTATGAGGAGCTTCAATCTCTTCATAAAAACAATGTGCGGACTTTAGTTTATCTTCCTGTAGATGCTCAAGTGATTGGCAGCACATGGGTAATCAAGAGGAAGAAAAATTCTGAAGGTATTATAGAGAAGTATAAAACTCGCTTAATTGCAAAAAGATACAATCAAATACATGGAATTGATTATGCTAAAATATTTTCTCGTGTTGCACGCCTTCAATCAATAAGAGTCATACTTTGATTTTGAGTTGTATCAAATGGATGTGAAGACAGCTTTCTTGAATGGTGAACTCGAAGAGGATATTTATATGGAGCAACCCGAAGGTTTTCTGGTTCAAGAAAATGAAAGTAAGGTATGCAAACTTAATAGATCTCTCTATGGTTTGAAGCAAACCTCTCGAGCATGAAATATGAATTTTCATGAAAAAGTCATTGTTTCTGGTTTCATTCAGAATTCAACAGAGCCTTACATATATGTTAAGAAAATAGGAGAAGATATTATGTTCTTAACATTATATGTTGTTGATATTCTTTTGGCTGGAAACAACAATAATCTTTTACTTGAGACAAAGAATTATTATTCTATGCATTTGAAATCAAAGATTTGGGAAGAAATTCTTTTATCCTTGGGTTTAAAATCGTTTGTGATAGAGTCTATGAGAGATTTCATTGTTACAAGAGAGTTATTTTATTTCTATACTTGAGAAGTTTAATATGACAATATGCATAGAAAGAAAAATTCCATATAATTCGTCTATCAAATTGGGCAAGGAACAATGCCCAAAGTCTTATTCACGTTGTCTAGATCCTGAGAAATATTCTTATGCTTCTGTTGTGGGTATCTTGATGTTGTTATTACTTGTACTAGACCTGATCTTGCTTATGCATTGAATTCGCTCAGTTGATTTCAATCAAACCCAGGATATGCTCATTGAGAAGCTGTGAAGTGGATTCTAAAATATCTCAAACATATCAAGTCTTATGCACTTTCTTATCTGACAAACTCCTTGGATATTTATGGTTATTCGGATTCAGTTTATCAGGGTTGTGTTGATACTAAAAAATCTACTTCTGAATTTATATTCATGCTCTATGGGGTTGCTATTTAATGGAAGAGCAAGAAACATGAAATTGTTGCTCAATCTACCATAGAAGCTGAGTATGTGGCTATGAATCATGTGGTTAAAGAAACAGTGTTATTGAAGAGATTTATGAATGTATTGCTTATAGTTCCATGTGTGGAATATCCTAATCGGATTTTGTATGATAACACAGCTGCCATAGCCATATCAAGAAATCCAAAGTGTCACTCCAAAGCTAAGCATATAGAAGGTAAATTTCACTATGTTGGTGATATGATCAAAAATGGAGAAGTAACTATTGAGAAAGTTCCTTCTACCGCAAATCTAGCAGATTCATTTACCAAGTATTTAAGTACTAAGTGGTAGATTATTTTTTTGTATTCATTTATATCTTGATGTGTTTGATATATGTGATTGATTCTCACTGGATTTGATATGTGCACACATGTTGTCCCGGCTCAAGGCTTAGTTTCACATGGTTTTATGCTTTTGGTGCATTTACTGATGGGTTTGTGGAACGGTATCTATAAGGTGCAAGGCTTGTCTGTGAGTCGAATAGCTCAGGCCTATGAACATAGTAGGGGCATAATCCTTAGTGGCCTATGACAGTCACTATTGCTATAATAGTAGGTATATTGTGCACAAATGAGCACCATTTGATCGTTGGATCTAGTTTAATTTTCTTGTCGGACTCAGCCTCGATATATTGAAAGAAAACTATGCAGACCCGAGATAGCTGTATGGTTTGTAATTGGTATACTCAGGTATTATTCTTGAAACCAAAATTAAGTGAGAGATTGTTGAAAAATAATTTTGTTTAAAGTTATTTTACAAAATATTTACTTTAAAATCTGTTTTGCTTTAAATTTATTTGAAGTCAAAACAAAATAAGTTTTATGAGTTTACACTTAATTGGGCTGATCAAGGATATGAGTTTATGAGATTGAATTGAATAGGGCTCAAATTCAATACCACTTATCTATATGTTGGGTTTGAAACCTAGCGCATTGTCCTCTTATTAGTTTCATGTATATTGGATGATAAAAATTATTTTGTTCCTTAAGTTATATATATATATATATATATATTATGGATCATTTGAGTTGATGACTCAAATTGTGAAACTCCATAATTTTATCAAACTCTAAATTAGTCCCTAGTCTTATAAAGTCATTAGCAAGGGAACAACTAGATGACTAAATCAACAAGCATGCAGATTAATGCATGATCCTGTTTCACAGATCATTGATACGAGGTATCTGTTTAATCGCATGAAATATGAGTGTACGAGGTACATGACTATTGGACTCGACCTATTTGACTTGTTGGATGGATTATGTTTGTGTCATTGGCAATGTCATATAGTATTGATTCCGTTATCTGAGATATTCATAATTCTGGGTGATGAATGTGTATTACCTGGGGTTATCTAGCACCTCTTTTAATCGAGGGATTATAACGGTAAGTTCCGAATATGCACGATTCATACTGGAAAGTATGGAATATCAAGATGATACTTTTGTCCATCTCATATTTGAAATGAGATTATTAATATCCCTGGGGCCCTTGATGCAGTAATAAATGTTACGCATGCAATTTGTGATTATGAGATAATCACATTTTAACAATATCTACTGATATATCAAGAAGGTGACTAATGGTCAAGGATGACACATTCCTATGCTTGACATTAATCATTGGATATTAAGTGACGAAAGAATTATTACTAAATGGGGTTATAGGATCACGATGTATCTATATTAAATCAGATCATAATACATTGCTAGATGCCGCTTATGATAGTACCGATTTAGATATGGATTCTACTGGGTTGCTCTATCTGACGAACTGAAACATAAAGAATTAATTATGTGAGACATAATTAATTTTTGCAAACGAATCGAGATCGGGTCGAGATGAATTAAT
>JAOWBN010190459.1:0-15831 GCA_028565015.1 Pinguicula moranensis | reverse complement strand
TTTTCCCCAGGCATATTTTTTTTACCTCACTTTCCAATCATGGCATTATTAAAAGCATTATGCTACAAACTCCCAGTCCACCCTTGTCTGTGGGTCAAGATATCTTTGTCCACGAGATTCAACACATCTTTCTCTTGTCTGTGGTGCTACCCTAGAACAAGGCTCTCTGGAGTGATGTTAGTTTCTTGACGACTGAGGAGGCAACTTTATAGAAAGCTAAATAGTGAGATGGTAAGGATGCCAACACTGAATTTACCATCACCAGTTTCCCCCTGTGGACAAATGATTATGATCCCATGAATTTAGTGGCTTGCTGAATTGTCCAGAACAGATTTCCAAGTTGTCTGCTTATGGTGGTTTGTCCCCATAGGTAAGCCAAGCGATTGGAGTGGTAAGGATCCTTTTTGCCAGACCATATAATAAGCCATTTCAACCAATGTCTCTTGAGGTATGTTGATACCTATCAAGTTACTTTTGCTAATGGATGCGTTGTCCAAATATCAGCTCAAAGTTTTGAAGGATAGCTTTGAATGTCTTGATATTATTCCAAGAGACCTGTCCAAATAGTAATGTGTCATCCGCAAATTGTAAGTGGGATACATGCACCTTTCCTCTGCCAATTTCCAAAGTTCTAATTTTGTGAAGATCAGCAGCTTTGTTTATCATTTCAGAAAATCCTTCTGCTGCCAGTGTAAAAAAGAATGGTAATATTGGATCACCTTCCCGCAGTCCTCTCTGTGGGAAGAATTCTCTAGTTGGGTTGCTATTGAAGCAGACTCAAGGAGTCCTTAATCCACCAGATTCAACTATTTGGAAATGCCATTTTGATAATCACCTCCTGTAAATAGATCCAATTAATGGTGTCAAATGCTTTCTCAAAATCAACCTTGATTGGGCTGCCATTGATGAAAACTGATGTTGAAGCAGACTCAAGGAGTCCTTAATACACCTGATCCAGCTATTTGGAAATGCCATTTTGATCATCACCTCCTGTAAATAGATCCAATTAATGGTGTCAAATGCTTTTTAAAAATCAACCTTGATTACTAAAGCCTGCTTCTTCAGTATCTTTATTTCATCAATGGCCTTATTCGCAAATCAGTATCCCATCAAGAAGTTTTCTTCCTCTGATAAAGGCCATTTGGTTGACTGAAATCACCTCCTCCATGATTGTGCTAATTATGTTAGCTAGGACCTTATAGATAATCTTTGGCATGGATTCAATTAAGGTAATAGGCCTATAATCATGTACTTTCAAAGGCGCCTTCATCTTGGCTATCAAAGTAATGTGTGCTACATTACTAACTCTAGCTAGTTTACAATTTCTATAAAACATTAACATCATTTGCCAGATTTCACCTTTCACGAGACAAAGGAAATATTTGATGAATTGGAAATTCAAACCATCCAGATCAGGGCTCTTGCCACTACCACAATCTTTAATTGCATTCATAATTTCAGTCTTTGAGAATGGTGTTACAAGTCTTTGTTTCGAGTCCATAGATAGAGTTTTGAAGACCGTGTTGCACATTTTTGGTCTAGGCCAAGACACCTTTGTATATCTATCTTAAAAATGTTTTTGAAGTAATTCTTAACAAGATCAGTGTCTTCTATCTATGTATTATCATCCCAGAAACCATTTATTGCATTCTTTCTCATGTTCTTATTGATCCATCTGTGGAAGTATGCAGTGTTGGCATCGCCCTGTTGGATCCAATTGATGCATGCCTTTTGGAACATCATGCTATCAAGGTTGGTTGAGACTTTGACAGTGTTTTCTCGGAGCCTTCCGATAGCTTGAATTTCTGTTCTAGTGCTTTGCTGCAATGTGTCTCATTTAGCTAACATTTCCATCTCTATAAGGCTATTTAGCATCCGTTTGCGCTCAGTCATTAAGTCCCTAGGTAAAGATGCATTCCATTCCCTGATACCTACTCTGATTGCGTTTATGTTGGATTTAACTCTTTGGCTAGCATACCCCAATGAGCAAGGACTCCTCCAGATATCCTCTATCAGTGTATTATAAGTTCTGTCATCCAGCCAACACTCTAAGACTCTCAGTGGTTTAGGACCCTAGTCTTGTATTATAGAGCAGAGGGATACCGGGCAGTGATCACAATAATCTCTCTCTAGGCAAGATTGAATCTAGTCTGTATTGTTGCCAGCCAGATATAATTAACAAACAACCTATCCAATCTACCCATTGCTCTCAGGGATTTTAGATATCAAGTGAATTTTCTTCTGTCCATTCTCATGTCTTGCAACTGCATTTCACTGAAAAAGTCCTTAAATGTTGCTATCTCAAGGTCATACGAATGCTACATTGTACCTTTCTTTCACCCTCATCTAGTATTGCATTAAAGCTTCCCATGATGCACAATTTCTCATCTTCCCTACCTGAATATTGATCACTTATCTCCTTCCACTGCCTTTGCTTAGACTAAAGGTCACCATATTCATAGACATCTAGCATGTTACAATTTACTCCCTCATTTTTCAAATACCCCTAGCCCTAGGAAACCTTCACCTGCCAAAATAGATTTCCTTCTAATTTTTTTGTTATTCCATGAACACAATAGTCCACCAGATTATCCTACGGAACCACCATAGAGCCAGTCATACTTAGAATCATACCATAGGTAGTCACATAATCTTTTATAAATACTCTCCAGCTTCGTTTCCTACAGACTGATAAAGTCAACTTTGTGATGTGAAATTAATTCCTTTACTCTCTCCCTCCTACCCAAACTCCTGAGCCCTCTAACAGCATATGTGATTAGCTTCATGAGGAGGTCATATACATTTCTGGCCTGTTACTGCTGAATTACACTTGATCCACTGTTTGATGGCCATTAGAGTTTATTTGTATTAACTTATCTTGCGTTACTACTAGGTTAGGGCCATAGGTTATACCCAGTTCACCTCCAATTTCCATTACTATATCAGCTTCCAATCTGAGGTTAGCAGCTATCTGGGTCCGCTCTTCTCTTGTCCTGAGTTGTTGTTGTTCAATTAGCTGTCAAATCCAATCATCAAGCATTGCTTGGCCTCTTTCTCTAGCCAAGTCTACCTCCTTTCTAGTTTGGCTTCGGGTTTTGGGACCACCCCCTTTGTATTTTGTAGCCTGGTGCATCCTTATTAAGGGTGTTGAAGCAGTATCTGTTGGTTCATGTTGTATTGTCCCGAGTGGTGGGAATTCATCCAAAGGGATCATTTCTCCCTTCTCAGGGGAATTCTCAAAGGGTGGTTCACCAGCTTAGGGTATAATCATATCCATGATAAGATCTATTGGTAGATGGTGTATCTCCTTAACCTGAGTTGGGACTTCCTGGTGTAGTTCAGCAGTATTTGATGTAGGACTTTTTTTAAGCGGGCTACACTTGCTATCAACCTTCTTGCCTATCTCCAGGATGCCACTTTTGTTTTAGTTTGACATCAATATAGTGTGGTGATCCTGCGTCTCAGGCACTACCAAATCAAAAACATCCACCGGCAATTCAGTCTCAGAGGTTAGAGAGATAGGTGAAGATGATGGCAACCAATTCAATTTAGGTGGAGTTCAAATTCTCTATACTCTTTTGGTATTTGGGATGGTAACTGTATCAGGGATTGTACAACTTTTGAGTACTTCCACCCGATGCACATCCATACCACTTCCCACTGGCAAAGTTGAGCAAGAAGACACTTGTTCAAGCACCATATGCGTATCCGTGTTAACATGTAGAACTTCATTTACACATTTAGAAACAGGCTTATGTTCACTATCACTAGTGCCATACCATTGATCAATTGAAAGTTGCTCAGAGCTCCCATTAGTACTATCATTAGACAAGTTTGCTTCAAGGTCGCACCACACCATACCGTTGAACTTACTATTTCCTACCTCCACAATATGAAGCACATATGGTTTCTCATCGACTTTAACAGATAGTGTTGGAGGTATCTGCGTACCAATGTTTACCTCAATTAGCAATAGTGCCACCTCCAGATAGCGCCTCTTTTACGTGACCTCATCAATGTGAACGTCCCCACTTTTCCACCAACCTCCTCCAGAAATGAGATGTCCAGGCATGTAAAGGAATTCCCCACACCTTAATCCATACAAGCCATTTTAGAATCGGTAGTCTCACCCCATGCTCCATATAAGTGACTGGACCATAGAGCCAGTTTGATAACCATTATGTATCATTCTCCAGCAGATTCCTGAGGTCATGGTCATCTTCTTCCCAGATGAGTACCCAACTTGTGCCTAATGGGCTGATGATTAAATTCAGTTAACCTATTGTCTTAAGGGCCAATTGCAGTTCATGACAACCATCCTTTACTTTAAGTGTACCCACAAAACTGAGCTTAAACCAAGAGAGGACTTCCTTACAAGTCTTAAATTTTAGGGTCGGGTGGGAAATTTTTGATCAGGCTGTGGTTCAAACTTCTGCTATGATGCATCAACTCATGCTCGGCTTGATGATGCACCGCCAGTCTGGATCTTACCCAATGCTTGAGCTGATATCTTCTCCAACCTAAATATCAAAATAAATGGCAGTGGAGGTGATGGTTTCTTGTTGGTTGCCTTAGGGAATTTTTCCACGCTTGCTCTAAGTTTAAATTATCCAAACCAGATGTTGTTGAGCTGGTACAATATAGTGTCCAGGTCAAGGATACCCTCAAATTCAACAAAACCAAAAGGTAGTCTGTTCTTGCCGAGTTTCCTCGCGAATCTCAAGTTCTTCAAGCTTCTCTATTTCTTAAGCATACTTTCAATCTTTTCTGGATGACAATCATTGAGGAAATTCGTAATGAAGAATGTTTGCTTTACTGGCGTTGTCCCCTTTAGAGCTCCCTATGGACCTAAGCGAGCGTGGATAGCTCGTAGAGTCTTGACTCCAAAAGCTTCTATGTAGGAGACACCAAAACGGGTAGTTGTTGGTTTATGTCCATACTTGCTTGACAGTGCGGCACGTAAATTGCTTTTGCAGCTCGAACAGCTTCCCGCCACAACCATTTTGCCTGATGAGATGGGATCATCCACAGAAGTACTATTATTGTGGGTAGCACCGGTAGCTCACTGAACTGTACGTATGGGTGGGTGAAAGGTGGAGGTAGGGGGTTATTATGGTGGAGATGTGATGCTCCCCAAGCACGTGAGGTGTCCCCGGGGAGTGAGAGGTGATTGTTGGTGGGTTAGTTCAAGGACGGTGGCACGGTGTCAGAGGAAGGCCAGGTTGAACGGAAGAGTCGTGATGACATCGAACGAGAAGCGCCATTGAGAAATTCCATCCTTGCACAATCTTCCTCAAGAAAATAAGTTATTATATTTTAAGATTGTTAAATATAATAAAGGAATTAACAGTTTATTGCAATAGAGAAAATAAATAATCTGAATCTAAAATAGATATAATTTTGTAAGAATAACATAAATATAAGTACAAAAATAAATCAAACTTCAACCTTTCACCGTTGAACAAAACATGAGAATTTTGAGAAACTCCGAGGCCTGTGAAACTCACAATTTTCTTAAAATAGATTCGTCCTCTCCTGAGTGCTTTGAGAATCACGAGTGACTGTCTTCCAAAATACAACGAAATACGAATTTATTTGCAAATGCACTTACAACCAATTCCAACGAACTCTTACGATACATTTCTTCTATCCCCATTGAAAATTTTAGAAACACGCCAAGAAGAGAGAAATAAAATTCTAAACTCTATGTGTTGTGCGTGTTTTTCACTCAGGAGCATATCCACTATTTATAGAGATTTTGAATTAGTGTTAAAAATTCTCCACCTCTCTAACTTCTCCATTATCTCCACTAACTTAGTGGTATAATGACAGCTTTTCTCCTTCATATTCTTTATCAATTTCTCATTCATATCTAATAAGTTATTATTAAAGATTATTGTTATTTTCCAACATCATTGAGAACATTTGGTTTTGCAATAGAAGGTTCGGACTATACTTAAGAATTTAGTGGAAACGCAAGCCATCCTTCAGTAGTTCAATTTGTTTTGTCCAAAGCGCAGTTGGTGATGAGCACACACACGAATCTCGATAGGACACAATCCGTGTAATGTAATTCTTCCAATCATCCTTTTGATGTACCACTCTGCATCCCGAAGTGATGGAATTGGGTCCGCTCTTCAAATAGGTACCTAAAATCTTTCTTATTTTGCCCAACATCGAGGATCTTCCTTGAGCTTGTATAATATGTGAAGGAAGAGGTCATCCGAGAGCTTCAAGAAAATGGCTTCAGACATACCTCTGAGGGCTTTGAGAAAGAATCTAGTTTTGAATTAATAATTGGAGTTTGAACCAAATTTCATTAAGAAGAAATACGAGTCTAAATTTCCATTAAAGAGGGTAGAGGACAGGGAGTTCAATATCGATTCGGATAATTGCAATTGGCGGTTTGTCTTTGATTGAAATAGTTGAACAATAAAAAGTATTTTGAAAAAATAAATAATAATTTTGTTGTAATCTTAAGAACTAGAGAGAAAAGAAAAGGAGTTGATAATGCTTGTCAAAGTCTGTGTATTATTTTCATTAGACTTCTCTCTATATCGAGGTTTAGGACCGAAAGCTATAAAAGACATAAATCCTGAAACGGTCACAATCAATACACATTTATACACAATTATGTGTATTTACAACACTCCCCCTTGATTGACTGAATTTCAAGGATACATTCTTTTGTAATCTCCTTGAGTAGGGATCTTTTATGGTCATATCATTGAATTCTTCTGGATTCAAGAGTATGCCAAAGTTACCTCATTAAAACCTTGCTTAGGAAAAATCATGTGGGAAAAATCCTAAGCGAAGGAAAAATAGTAACTCAAAAGTATGTTTCAGACATCTTTGAGATGTCTCATACCAATACCAGTTACAATTTGTTGAAGTACAGTTTTATGTAACAGTTTCATAAATAAATCTGCTAAATTTTACTCAACCAAACACATTCTCTGTACGCTTCATGTATTACAATAATCTTTGAGTAGTTGGATGATGTGGCCATCAATGTCTGCTTAGTAGATATCCATTAAATCGCAATACCACCATAAGTAAAAACGTATTCGGTCTGAGATCGTCCCTTGTGCGGGTCAAAAAGATAATTTGCATTTGATTATCCAATTAATTGTGGTTTTATCATGGTCATAAAATAATCTAAAACCTGGAGTGCCGCTTAAATAGCGGAGAATGTACTTGATATCATTCCAATGTCTCAGAGTCGGAGTAGTACTAAATCTTACAAAATCTTGCTTAAAAGCTATGTCAGGTTTCGTACAATTTGCAAGATACATTGGTACTTATGGCAATGAAATATGGTACTTCAGGACTGAGTATCTCTTGTACGGAATAGATATTTCTTTATTTCTAGTGACCTTACCAGCATGAGCGTAGATAAGAAATGTGCATGTTTCATGCGAAAGTTCTTCAGGACTTTCTCTGTATATGTTGTTTGATGCACAAATATTCCTTTTGAGACATGCTCAACTTATAGCCCAATACAAAATCTCATTTTGCCAAGATCTTTCCTCTCAAATTCATCTTTAGATGTGTTACAGTTTGGTTGACCTCTTCTCGAGTATAATAAGATTTAAGTCATCTACATAGACTGCAAATTTCGCAAAAGCATATGTGCTTTTTTTTATGAATATACATGGGCAAATTATGTCATTGGTATCCTTGTTTTACAACGCATTCACTCAGTTGATTATATCACATCCGACCGGATTGTTTTAATCTGTAAAATGATTTTTGGAGTTGAATGGAGTAGATATTCTTCTGTTTGCCATAAGATGTTGCAGTCATCTTAAATCCTTCTGGAATTTTTGTATAAATTTCTTTATCGAGTAGTCCATATAGATATGCTGTAACAACATCCATTGATCGCATCTTCAATTTTCAGATGATGCTAAACTAATCAAAAATCAGAATGTAATTGCATCCATGAACGGAGAATATGTCTCCTTATAGTCAATCTCAGGCTTTTGGGAGAAACCTTTTATTATGTTCGTTTCTTTTTCGAACAAATACCTACTTGTATCCAATACGCTTAACACCATTGTGTGTTTGAATAATGGATCCGAAGACGTTGCATTTTTTGATCGAGCTCTAGCTCTGATTCTATTGCTTCTTTCCACTTTGGCCAATAATTTCAACGTTGACATTCTTCGGCGGAGTGTGATTGTATTTTATCTTCACATTTGGTGAGATTTAAAGCAATTTTATACGTAAGAATATTGTCGACAGTAGTTTTCTTTCTATCCAAGATTTCTCCTAATAATACATAGTTAATTGAGATCTCATTGTTATCAGACACCTGATCATCTTTATTAGGTTCCTCATCTAGAGCTTCCTTTTTATGAAGGAGACTTTCAGGAGAGTCATTGGATATCATATCTTCCATGGATTAGTGATCATTATGATTTACATTTTCTAGTAGTGTTTTTTCTTTCAGGTAACTTTGTCCTTGACACCAACGAGTCTACCAGGCTTCATGAATTTTGTAGATTCATTTGCCACTTTGTTGGTATTTCGTCCTTCTAAGACATCAATCCTTATAAGAGCATTGACAGTTGGTATGTGAGATTTTACAACCAATCGTCTGTCTGTGAATGCATTCGGTAATTGATTTGCATTTTGCAAATGATTATTATCTTTGTGAACTTTTAGTTCACATTCATTTGATTGCTGATCAAAATGGGATAATTCTTGGTTGTGCCATATTATGTCCCTTCGTGCTTTTGGCACATGTTTTGCTCCCCATAATGGAGGGAATACAGACTCATCAAAATGGCAATAATCAAAACATGCCATTTGATCTTTGTTTTGAGATTTATTGTTGAGCTTTGCTTACCCAAAAAACTTTGCTTTAAGATTTACTTTGAGAAATGAATGCATAAGATTAGCAAAATGAAAAATTATCCTAAACAGGAATAAAAATACTGGGATAATATTTAATAATAAATTTATCCAAATAAAGAAAATATTCATAATTAGTCTCAAAATGTAATAAACAGTTCCTAGAGAAGATCATCTTGATCAGCATCAAAGAAATCATATGCGGTCAATTTTGTGCTAGTGAATGCTTCTAGGTCTTTCATAAGTTGGACAAAGTTTGTCTCATTTTCTATAGTATGGCACTTTGAGGCCAGTTTTGGTTATTTCGTGGATGTTTGATATTCAACAACAACTCTTTTACTAAACCTACCTATTTCGGACCAATGTCCTTTCTTATCACAATGGTAACACTTGGCCTCATATTTCCAGGTGTGTTGTGGCCCACTTGTTTTCCTTGGGGGTAAATTACCAATATTATGTTTGCTTCTCCCCCTGTTTGAGTAACACCCATGGAAATGCTTGCCACTGCCTTTTTGATCTTGTGATTGACGATTTTGTTGTTGGACATTTAAACCATTTGCTTCTGGAAGTGGTTTGGACCCTATGGGTCTATCTTGGTGGTTTTTTCAGGAGTAATATATTTTTTTGTTTGGCCACCAGTAGGCATGAAATGAATTTTGAATACTCAGTACATTTTGGCTCTCTATATTGTTGTTACAAAACCATATTGGAGGCATGAAATGTGGAGTATATGTTCTCTAGCATTTCGGAATCTATGATGTTTTAACCACATAATTTCAGAACAGAAGTTATTTTAAATAACGATGAGTTATACTCACTAACGAACTTGAAGTCCTGAAGGAGGAAGTGAGTCCAATCATATCGTGCCTTTGGCAGTAACACTATTTTTTGGTGTTCATAGCATTTTTGTAGATTTGTCCAAAATTTTAACGGATCTTTAACCGTCAGGTATTCTGTCTTGAGTTCATCATGGATATGATGCCTCAAAAAGATCAACGTTTTGACTCAATATCGTGATTCTGCCTTATTTTCAGTTTTACGCGTCTCACCTAGGCTTTTTGCCTCTAGGTGAATCTTGGCATCCAGAACCCATGATAAGAAATTTGATCACGTAATATCTAATGCATTAAAGTCCAATTTTGCAAGATGTGTCATTTCTAGAACATGAAAATAGTCTAGTAAGCATACATGCACTTTATTTTTTTGCATCAAACATAAAAAAGTTTATGCAAAGAAATCATAAAATTCTGATTTTTCGTAAATTGATTAGTGCGAAATTTATGCAAAGTTCTTGAAATCTATCAATGGCACCCAATTAGTTATCCAATCACAAGCACTCAGTCATGAAAAGTATAATTCTAACCAGTCAATTGGCAACTAAAAATAGGGTTCCGGTGACAAGCATGGCCTTTTGTTCTAAGTGGTAGTACTCTAGGGAACGCAGGGAGAATTGTGTCGCTTATCTTGTTATTGGATGAAAATGTGTTTTTAATTATCGCATGTTATTTTACTAAAATCTACCTGATGTGATTGTTGGAGGCCCGAGACGCATTTGGACTCTTGCATGATTTAAAGTGATTGGATCCTGCAATATGAATTATAGTAAAATGCAGTCTTGTGGTTTCTTCAAATAAGAGGCACAAATATTATCAGATCTATCTGGAAATTTAACTAGTGTCAGAAGACTCATTAGGCGTCTTCTTGTTCACAAGATATCGGATTTCACTAGTCCGATCGTGAGATATGAATTTCGGAATAGATTGCGTTCATTCACGATCTGCTATTTGCAGCATTGCGCAATCTTGGTTTTATAGGCAATCGTAGGTCTAAACATGTTCCGATCGAACTAAAATTTTACCTAGTGACAGTGGACTTCTTAAGACATATGATGACAAAAGTAGATCAAATTTTAACGGTCTTATGATGAGTTATTATTTTCGGAACATACTATTCTCAATTTAGAAATTGGCACGCAAGTTACTGAGACCAAATCGACCATATGGGGTGTTCCGCGTGTGGGAGGTCACAGCCCCTGCTAGAAGATGCCAAAATGGATCCTGATTTTCCTTCTCATGTCTTTCAAATAAATTAGTTCATTAGTTGGTGAGAATTTCAAATTTTTATGTAATTATATAATTTTGTACTTTTTAGGAATTAAGATATGTTGGGCTTCTTACTTAGGTAAGGTACAATTTTAATAGGATTTGAATTAGGTAGAGCTCAAATAAAGTCTAGGGATCAGAATCCTAGACCCATTAAAATTGTAGTCTATTTAAGGCAGATTTCACTCTTTTCAAGACAACTTTTTTACGTTAATTTTATTATGAACTTTGAGAGAGATCTCTTTGTTTTTTGAATTCTAAAGAGAATTAGGTTATATGCATTTTAGGTATTTGTCATAGAGTAGATCATCGGATAGACGTTTAATTGAACCTCTTATTTACATTCGTTTCTAGCGTAGTAGTTGGCTAGGGGCTGATATTTCATGTTTGATTGAGTTTCTACGGCATAATACACTTCTTCCATCTCTATTCTTTTCCATGCTTTTATTTCGTGTAACTTTTGTTGGATTGCACAATCTATCCTTTTATTTTTGTTAATTTTGAAATTTGTGTCGTTCATGTGTTTTTGTTGATATCAGAAAAAGTTCTCAACTCTACGTTTACATTCCGCTAGCAAAAAATCATATCACTACCTGTAATGATTTTATTGTTTAATTTTTTTTGTTTCTCCTCAGATCTTATTGCTCGAACTCTCATCATCCACCTAATATTCGATGAATCTTTCTTCATATTAATCATGATTTCTGAATTGTTTCTAGGAATACCAATTTAGTAGTGTTGGAATGAAACTTATAGATCATGCTAGATAAAATATGCATATTCGAGCAAATAGCAATTTTGCATATCTATAACAAATAAAATAGGGTAGACATGTTTTAGAATTGACCGCCCTTCACTGTTGCCGAACAAGTAACCCCGGGTGTCCGAACCTAAGAGGTATTGCTCAGGTCCTCGAAAGATAACTGAAAATTATTATAAAGAAATAAGTCACAGATCTTGAGGCTGTGAAATAGAGCCGAAATTTCGGAGATTTTTCACGCTTCCTAGGTTGAGGCAAAGAATGGGGGGACTTCCTGTTATGCTTCTACTCGGTTTATGGATAACATAAGCTGGGGTATGTGACTTGGGATGGGTTTTTGATCGAAATAGAGAGCTTCATCCTGCTGAAGTAATCGGTTGAATGCGGTCTAGTAATAAAATACCTATTCCTGCGTTGTGCCGGAAGTCTTTAAGACACAGTAGGTAAAAAAGAACCTGAAAAAGAGCAAATCGTGAAGGAGAGTAAACCGTGCTGATAACATGTAGTAATCTTAGGTACTTGGGGAAAAAGGAAAAGAAATTAGAATGCTTATCAAAAGTTTGTATATTATTCTATTAGACTTCTATATATATCGAGGTTTAGGACTGAGAGTTACAAAAGACATAAATCATGAAACTATCACAATCAATACACATTTATATACAATTATGTGTTTATTTGCAAGAAGTTCAATTTTCTCCATAAACTTCCTTTTAAGTTGATTTTAAACGTTTTAAATAAATCACTTTTTAAATTCTCTATTTTCACCAACTTTTTTCAAATAATAGTAAACAAACTTCCTAATTACTCAAATCAAAGCTTTTATTTTATGACAAATAACTTTTGGTAAGTGCAATGCACACAATCAGAGCTTGGCGTGATGTGTGTATTCAATTTCCAACTCATTGGGCTGGGCCATGAAAGAAAAGAAAGACATGAAACTTAACCTGCGGGCCAAATAGCAGTAAATTCCAAAGTGGATTGAATAAAAGCAATGCCCCAAATTGGCAAATAGCAAGGCGTTCTCGTTTACTATATGCCATGAAACATAACAGCAAATGTTTCAAGCAGTAGAGCTCCCATGTTGAGAATGGTTCTCGCATTCGATTGCAGAATAACTAAATTTAGCAGGTGCATCTTTTATTTTCAACAAACTCTGTAGGGAAATTACTCTTCCCTTCCCTCCTTGTCAGTGAGAATCAATGCCACCTCCCTTGGCCTTCTCCGCAGCTGCTCTCAGTTGCCGTTGCTCCTCTTTGTAGATTCGATTCCTTCGCTGGAACTGCAATAAGGGGTCATGTCAAGTAACGTGGAAAGGGGTTGAGAATAACAAAAAATCATAACGAACAGATTAACTCTGAGGGTTGAGAAGCTTATTCGAGGAGGTAACAGGCTTTGTTAAGCTGACAACATTCTAAATGTAAAGCTGTCATTCATTAAGCTCTCTCGTCCAATAGTAAGAGCTCGCAAAGAGCATAAACTACGAATCAAACTGACAACCACTTAAGAAATGAAAACCCTAAAGGAATTAGCAGGATAATACTAGTGTTGAGAGCCTCCTTAAGAAATGAAAACCCCAGATTGTTCCATTTTAAGTATTTTTCAAATGAAGATAAAAACATCAGAATGTTCCATTCAAACATTTTTATTTTTGGAAAAAAAGGAAAACATTGGAGTATTTTATTTCAAGTACTCTTTTAAAATGGGTAAAAAAAATTCAAAACATTCCTAAGCATCGTTCACTGAATTTATTGAGTCTGACAAAAGCTTGTAATGATAGTTTTTCTAGATGCTCCTTAAGAGGCTTCAACAATCTCAAGAAGTAAACAATTCAGTAAACCTAAGTAGCAATGGCAATGCTAGGTTTCCAGCAATAACATGAAATTTGATCAAGTCATTCCAAATACTCCAAAGAAACATATCATTTAATTATAATACACCTCCAAAATATGTAACCAACCAAATATATCGCTACTTTCTCCAGATCATCTCACTCCAGTAGTATCAATTTTGAGTGAACATTATCTGGTCACAATACAAATTGATCCCAAAACGATAACAGGATGCGTATGACATATAAGCAACTTCATTTTCTGATTGGATCCACGGTACAATAAATTTGATACTGCGGGTACACATAGATGTTAGAAACTGAGCACTCATGTTTCGTACATGGATCTTGTTGAAGTATCAGCCAGAGCCTCAGCCGCGTGGATCTAACATGGATGGCAGTTCCAATCATGATGAAAATTCTGCAACTGGATCAGCATTTCTTGTGAAAACAGAGCATATCGATGATGTGTTTCATTACAGGCTGAAGTCGCACTTATGCCATCTCATATCTCAGCGATTTTATTAGTTGACAAAGCTGAACACGTGGACAAATATGGACACTGCGATCGTGCGCCAATCTGAAGGCTACTAATAAAGACGTGTTTGTTTTGATTTCATGCATTTGTTATTGTGTATATAGAGTTGTTAGTTTACAGTTTGATTTGAGCAATTTGTTGTTCATCTTTTCAAATTCACGTTAATTGTTGTGTGAAATTCATCTTCACGGTTCGTTCAAAATGGTATCAGAGCAGGAAATATCCTGTTAAAAAAATCACAAATTCTCGCTGTTCGTGTTACCTAATTTGAGTAGAATGGCGAGAACTGAGGTTGATAAAGAATTGGAGTTGCTGGAGATGAAGTACAAGCAACGCATGGATGATCTAGAGGAGCAGTTGCAGGCCCACGGATTTGACAATCTAGGTATGCAATTAGTCTCGATATTGTTGAATGATTTAAATTTTTTGTTATGGAAGAGTGTTGTTCTATCAACTCTTGAAGCAAAGTTAAAAACTGGTTTTGTTGATGGTACGCTGACTAAACTGAACGAGGATTCGGTTTTTTATTTGAATAGGGAACGGGCAAACAGTCTGGTTTGTTCCTGGATTTGTGGATCAATGCATCCATATTTAATGAGAACTTGTATATTCATAAAAGATGCTAGGGAATTGTGGATTAGCCTAGAAAAGAGGCTTGGGACCACTAGTCTTCCACATCTATTTGAATTGATGCGTAATGTGGTTATGCTAAAGCAAGGAAATATGAATGTTAATGAGTTTTATGGGAAGTTGAAACTGACATAGGATTAGTACGGAGAATTAAGGCCAATGCCACACGTTGATGGAGAGATAGGCACTTTGTTGTTGAGAAGGGAGAATGAAGATAGGGTTATGGAATTTTTGATGGGATTTAATTATGTGTATGAGGCTGAACGAAGACACATTATCCGGACCAGTCCTTTGCCAAACATTGATAATGTATACAACATGGTTAACACATCAAAAAAACAGCGGCAGATAAGCACAAATATTACTGCAGTCTATGATAGTATGAATACTGCTATGATGGTCAAAAAGAGTGACATAAACTTCAGGTCCCTCTTACCTCAAGTTTGCAGCAAGACCTAGGGATATTGATTATGGAAACACCTACCACCTGTACATCAGAGAGGCTTTTCCAGTACCTAGAAAGTGGACGGATAATCTGCTTCCTCTAACAGATGTAGATGAAGACTCGGTGTTATCGTCTGGTGGGATCTGAGGATGCAAATCTGGTACCTACTCCAGAATTGTCACCAGCTGGTGGGCAACACCACTTACTTGCCTCTCAACCATGGGTGCCAGAACGTATTACAGGATGGCCTTTATCCTTATCTGACATGAACACAACCAGTATTCAGGCTACTAAGAAGGAAGACCACGAGGTGATGCAGGACAATGTAGTAGATACATATGAAAGTGTAGCAGAAACACAGTTAAGCCAGTCAGTGGCTACACCGGTCCTGGTTGCACAAAGAAAGCCTAGCAATGACCATGCTCTCTTGCAGCAATACCCTGAGCCAGCTAAGCAACAGGAAGTCAACATTGCAAATGTACAAGCCTTGACAGCGGCTGAGGATAAAATTATTGTAGAGTCTATGATGCACATGGTGGCTCAAGAACTGGAGAATGGTGCCATTGAAACAAGAACAACCTCTAACTTTGTCGAAGATCAGATACCTACCCACGAAGACTTCCCCCCACTTTCTAAAACGCCCCCTACCTAAAAGCACAGCCTCAA
>JAOWBN010190458.1:9102-27973 GCA_028565015.1 Pinguicula moranensis | reverse complement strand
CGCAAAACACTGATTTTCTGAAAAAATGTGCTTATAAGCCAATTATAATTTTAAGAAGCCTGCGCAAAATAGGCCCTTAATGCATTTACCTCTGCTTTCCAAACATACATAAATGAGGATGAAAAACAGCAAAACCAAAGACAAGGTTAGTGTTAAAACAAGACAACATTTTACGTTTTCCCGATTTCGTCAAGGGCTACATTGCACCCCTGGACAAAGAGTTTTAGCTCGTGCTTAAGGCAAGAGCCATCCTACGAATGACAAATATTGAGTTCATCACAATAGACAACGAAATTGGAATTAATCTCCCTTCAGCATGAGCTCATGGACAAGTAATCTCTATACCCTTGCTTTCCGTACGCTCCTCCGACTTTCTCGACTAAGGTGCTTTTGTACTTTATATACCACGTTCAGTAACTTCTCTCAAAAGCTTGGAGTCCAATCAAAGGGTATATTTGTCCGCCTACTGGGTTTGGTGTACGCAAAATGTGTACAAGTACCACAATGCAAGATTATTTGGAACAAGAGTTGGTGTCCTGACCTGAATTTATGGGGTAGAACCTCTGCTTTTGGGGTTGTTTTCCTTCTCAGTGAGCATTAAATGAGCTATTACTGTAAAAGAAGAAAAAATGGATATTAAAGTGTCTCCGCATCCTCATCAATATTGAGCAAAATCATACTCAATTAGTCTACATTAATTAGGTATAAAATCGGCTCATCAACATCCCAAACTTAAATCCTTGCTCGCCCTCAAGCAAACATGTTCTAGAAAAGATCTATTCACACATTGAGGATGCTTGTTTGCAAATGGACACCCAACTCTAAGTAGTGCATGCACAAGTTCAACTCCTTATGCTTTCGGTCATCACCAACTTTATGTTACTTGACACATATAGGGGTTGATTATGGTTAGCACCATGTTTTCATTTTCTTCTCATTTTCAGGTTAGATCCCCGTCCTCAAACTAAGACTAACAAATTTGTACTCTTCAATTTTTTAATTTATTTTCATTTCCCTCACTTTTGCCATGCCAAGACGGTCAGCACTTGAGATATACATGATTTTTAAAGCCAATATAAATACAAATTTCTCCATTGGAATCATACATTAGACTCGAAAGCATTTACATACATAATAATGTAGGGCATTTGTATACATCATGATGCCCTTCTGTTTTTCTTTTTTTTTTTCTTTTGGAATAGCTATTTTGATCTTTGAATGCACACAAACAAGTGCCTAGCTATCTCTCAAAATACAAACAATTTTCTGGCTTTTTCTCTTTTTTTTTTTCTTTTTTTCCTATCCATAGTTTGTCCCATTATTGATTTAGGCTTAGAGGCTTACTTCGAATTTTGATTTTTTTTTTTGATTTCTCTAGCAATCAAAGCCTAAGTTTGGGTACTTTCCCCAAAATGATTTTTTCTTATCCCCCATTGTTCTGTCCTCAATGAGTTACCCACATATTTTTTCCGTGTTTTTAAAGTATGGTGATGACTTTAGCGTAACCTAACTTCCAGGCAGGTGACTATGTACTAATTAAAACAGGACTGCCACGAATGACATAAAACTGCACACATAAACCAACATAGTTCCAGCAAAATTGTTTAGAACAGAAATTAGCATATCAGGAGCAAATAAAGTAAGAGTTCAAACGAACACCCATCCCCAAACTTGTGAGACACTGCCCAGTGTATAAATAAGGAGAATTAGGAAAAAATGCAATATTCCCCTGAAGGCAGGCAGGGACATGTTTCATTCAGAGTCAAAGTCCGATCACACCAAGTTGTAGGCTTGCGCTCCATCCTCCTCCTCCTCCTCCTTCTTGTCCTCCTCCTCTTCATCTACAGTTCTAGTACCTGCCTCGCTTGGTGGTGAAAATGTAGACAACATCAACACAGCGGTAAGAATGCTCTATAAAATCTTCCCATTGATCTGGGGTTGGGACAATTGTAGTTAGGGTCTTGGCTGGAACCAGACCTTTGGACTTAGGTCTAGGTCTTGGTTTCCACAAATGCAGAGAAGGAATTACTAGTTTGCTTTTACCTTTATCCTTTACCCTGGCAGATGCATTGGACAATTTTGGAGTGGCCTCAAGCTTCACAGTTCTCCTTTAAGAATATGTTCCCAGCTTGCTGATCAAATTTAGAGTGATGTCCAGAGTAGGCGGGAATAACTTTTCATCTTTTGCTAGGGCTACTCCAGCCTTTAGGCACATGATAGTAATCAGGGAAGGAAAATGCAGAGAATTCGGGAACTCCTCCAGTGAAGCCAAACTTTCCATTATGTCCATGTATATAAACTTGCCCACGTTGATGCTACACCTTGTTTCTATCGTATAAATGAGCAACAAACTCTTCAATTTGATATCCCAGTGTGTATGGTTGGCATCATCCTTGTACAGACAAACAAGTGCTACATATCATAGTGAGCTTGTTTTAATTTTCTTACAGTTACTGTAGCAGTTAGTGGGTTGTCCGTGATCTGTTGAAGTTAGATGTCCGTTATTGTAGCTATTTACAAATAAGGATGTGGTGAATAAGCACTCTTTATGCTTCATGCTTCCTTGCTGCTGCTGCCTTGTCTCTATATATTTTGTGGTCTTTTGTATTAACCTGAGTTATACATCAGATTAGTTGCTGCAATTACTCTATAAAGCATGCCTAATTAAATCAACAATTAAGACAATAAAAATAGACTATAACTGCCACATCCTAACTTTATAACTGCAATTCCCTAAACTTAACAACTTGCATAACACATTGATGGAGATGAAGTTAAGTAAAGGGTTGAGGATAGTATACGTCCCTGTGTGGCTCCAAAAAGGCCTTGGATTGCTTCCCAAGAAGCCCTTCTTTAATGTCATTAGCTAGACACTGTGTAGCTGCATTAGTGGTTAGAGGCAGTGAGCCTCTCTGAAATGGTTCCTCCTTCATCATGCAGTTTAAACCTTTGTCCATTCACCTTTAAAGTGCCTTTGTCAGGATGAAATATTTCTCTGTCCCCATATGGAAATACTTATGTGATCTCGAATGGTTCCAGACCATTTGACTTCAGCTTACCTGCAAACAGTTTGAGTGTAGAGTTAAACAAAAGTGCCCTTTGGCCTGGATAGAAATGGTGTCATGATATGTGTTTTTCATGCCAAGCTTTGGTCCTGTCCTTGTAAATTTTGGAATTTAGTTCATCCAGCTCACTTAACTGAAGCAATCTCTTTTCTCTTGTAGCCTTCATGGTGAAATTTAGTGTGCGCATGGCCCTGTAAGCTTTGAGTTCCAACTCCACAGGCAGGTGACAAGCTTTTCCATACACCAAAGAGATATGGGTACATGCTAATGCGTGTCTTATAGGAAGTCCTGTAAGCCTATAGTTTATCTTCTAGCTTGAGTGCCCAATCGTTTCTTAATATGCTCACTGTATGGGGGTGATATGCGAAAGTAGTACGATGACAAACTCGATACCTTCTCAGCAATGTCTCAAACAGTCTGTTGTAGAAATGTGATCCCCCATCACTTACAATGCATCTGGGGGTGCCAAACCTTAAGAAAATATTATTGCATAAGAATTTCAGTACCACTGCTGCATCATTAGTGGGAGTGGCTATTGTTTCTACCCATTTGGAGACATAATCCACAGCTACCAAAATGTATTTCTGCCCCACATAGAGGGGAAATGGTCGCATGAAATTGAGTTCCCATACATCAAAGACTTCAACCTCAACCTCAAGCACACCCTGCTGAGGCATTTCATTTATTTTCAAGATTCTTCCCATCCTTTGGCATCTATCACAAGTAGTCACAAACGAGTGTGCATCTCTGAATAATGAAGGCCAATAGAATCCATTATGGAGCACCTTTGCTGTTGTGCGCTTGCCTCCAAAATGACCTCCACATTCTAAGGCATGGTAATGAGTCAATATAGAATGCATTTGTTCTTTAGGGATGCATCTGCGAATCACCTGGTCTGAGCAATATTTGTACAACATAGGCTGATCCCATAGATAAGATTTCACTTGTGAGAAAAATGTCTTTTTTTGTTGCCATGGTGCTCTATAAGGATTGATTTTGCATGGTAGGTAATTGAATATGTCTGCAAACAAAGGCTCTTTACTGCTCTGAACAACCAATAGTCTTTCATCTGGAAATGAATCATTCATTGGCCATTTGTTCATTTTACTATCAGTATGATACTCCAAGCGTGAGAGATGATAAGATACCACATTTTTAGATCCCTTCTTATCCTTGATTTTGACATCAAATTCTTGTAGAAGCAGAATCAATCTGATTAACCTTGGCTTGACATCTTGTTTTAGCATGAGATATTCGATGGCTGAGTGATAAGTATAAACCACTATTTTACTTCCCAAAATGTTTGATCAAAATTTATTGAATGCAAACACCACTTCCAAAAGCGCCTTTTTGTAGTGGCAGAGTTAATCAAGAGCATTCAATGTTCTGTTAGCATAGTAAATGGTGTGAAATACCTTATTTTTCCTCTACCCTAGCCCTGCTCCCACTGCATAGTCACTTGCATCACACATAATTTCAAATGGCTCTGTCCAGTCAGGTGTATCAATGATAGGAGCTGTTCTCAATTTACTTTTCAAGAAGTTGAATGCCTTCATACAATTTTCATCAAAATCAAAGCAAGCATCTTTATCCAAAAGTTTGTACAATGGCCTTGTAATGTGTGAGAAATCCTTTATAAATTTCCTGGTTGTATTTTCTATTTTCTCTTCGCTTTTGTGCATAAACTTGTTTTTCTTTATAGTGAATTTTGTCTTAACAAAATAAAAAAAAACATCTATCCCCAAATTTGATACTTTGTGTCCCAACACAATTCCTTCTTGTACCAAGAAATGACATTTTTCCCAGTTGAGCATTAGATTTGAATTTTTACATATTGCTAACATTAGCTTCAGATTGCTCAAGCATCCTTCAAACAAAGAGGCGACCACAGAGAAATCATCCATGACAACTTCAATTATGCGCTCCAATATGTCAGAATGCATGAAAAAATTTCAGAGGTGTCCCTCTCCTCTTACCCTTCGCTGATTCAACTCGACGAGTCCTTGAATCTGTATAATTCAACAAGCGACATCTGAAGCATTAATTGGCATTTGAAAAGGAAGAAGCATGCTATTAACGTGTATTGTGCAAAGAACACAAATTTAGTTATTGTTATTCTTATCAGAGGATTACAAGTGCATAAATAGGTAGAGTTCTTCAAGGTGTCCGTGATTAGGGAAGATAAATCAGGTGGTGATAAGGTAAGGATCAGATTTGGTCCTTACCTTATTTAAAATTTATAGATACAAATTCCCCATTTTGATCGTTGGACCTCTATCCCAAGGAAGTATCTTAGGCTTCCGAGGTCTTTTATTTCAAACTCGCCGAATAGATGCTTTCAGAGTTCTGCAATTTCCACTGTATCATTACCTGTGATCATCATATTCATTAATATATTTAATCAACCAAGTATATCAGAATGAGGGGTATGAAGAAAATGCATGATATTCAGATCAATCTCAAAAATAATATCCAATTGATACCTCCGAGGGTCATACTGCTTTGTGTTTTTTATTTTATTTTCATCCATTGTACATAATTTATTTTATTTAATTAAATTTGTCGTATAAAAAAAAATCCCCTTTCCTCTTTAGGAATAGCATATGGTCTCTTCGTGGATTCTGTAAACCTTCCAAACCTTGCTCGTGGAGATTGCTTCAAACCATATAATGCCTTCTTCAGTCTACATACTTTACCTTGATGAAAGGTCTCTGAGTAGCCTGCTGGTGGTTCTATATAAATTTCTTCTCTCCAATTATCATGTAAGAATGCATTTTCTATGTCGAATTGATGAAGAGGCCACTCCTGGTTTGCTGTCACAAAAAATTGTACTCGAATAGTGTCAACCTTTGCTATTGGTGAGAAGGTCTCGGAGTAATCATTTTCATATGTCTAAGTGTATCCATTTGACACTAGTCGAGCCTTATAGCATTCAATCGAACCACCAGCTTTGTGTTTCGTAGTAAATATCCATCTACAACCAACAACTTGCTTATCTACGGGTTTTATACACATTTCCCATGTCTTATTTTTATTAAAGCATATTGTAACTGTCCTCCATCATCTTCTAATTTTGGAGATACAATATTAGGATGTTCTGCAACAGAAGTATCAAGTATAGGCTTCAGATTAAATGAATCAATTTCTTGGGCAGAAATACTTAACTCGGGACACCCGGGTGAAGGAGAAAATGAGCTCATTGTTGGCACAGGAAGTGAAGGCGGTGGCCGTGCTATGCATCGGGGGATAGGCTATGTTGGGACAATCGACACTAACAAGTCAGAACTAGGCAACCATTTCAGCGGGTCAATACAAGGTAACTCTCCCTGAACGCGGACATTGGTATAGTAATATTCTATTTCCAATAAATTGCAGTCCATGGTGGTATACATATGATGAGTAGTAGGATCAAAACACGTGTATCCCTTTTTTTTCTACCCCATACACAGTACACAAACATTTAACCGCATTGCGAAACCCATCTAGCCACTTTCGACTTTGAATTCCAGCATTGACCGACCAAACCCGCACCCACCACCACCCCTCCCCAAGAGGCAGCCTCACGCGCCCGTGGAGGAACCTCCAACCTATTAAACACCCCCGTACCTATCTGACTGCGAAAACCTCCCCAACCATAGAAATCGGCAATGTCTTTGGCCTGGATCATCCCATCACACTAGGCAAATCGTATGTGGCGAGCTGCCATGAAGGCGGGAAAGGCACCACAGAACATCTCCTTCTGCAGTCAAGCCACCAGAGAATACATCTCTAGTAAGAAAATCCTATACCAGTCCACGAGAGACTTGGTCCTCGGAAACTATTGGTGACTCAGACAGTGGAACCATTGACGATTAAGCTCCAGAAAATCACAATCTTCTACATCACCAACTTCCCCGCTGACTGTGATAGAGACATTCTTCATAGTATATTCATGTGGCAAGGGGACGTACATGACTAGTTCAAATTTTGACTATGTGGAGTCACGTATTATAGAGAGAAACACCGATATAAACTCAGTGGAAGATGACTCTCCAAATATGCTGAACAGTGATATGAGATTGGGAAAGGTGATGCCTGTTACAACTCATCCCATAGTCATGGCAAATGTTGAGATAGCTAAGGAACCAAGCTCAAAATCTGATAGTGGTACGAGACATTGGATCCCCGGTAAATTAGACTGGTGGCAAGTAGCTCCCACAATCGTACCATGTGCAACAACAAGCCAAGACGCATTGGTACTAAAATGTCAGATCCCTTAGACAATACATCAATCCGTTGCTCAAAACAAATTTGAGGGAGACACTAAGACTTCCAATGAAGTGGCGAGATTACACTGCCTAGCGGAGGATATTGAGACAACTGAACTGGGAGATAACACAACAATTGAGAAACTAGATATACCACCAGCATGGTAAGTAACACAAAATCCAATAATCATTCCATTAGATAATTTCCATGAAAACTTCAATTATGCACTCCACTATGCCAGAACAAATAGATGTCCTACACCTTTGAAAAGTGACTGGAGCATTGAAAAGTCCAAATGGCATTCAACGAAATGCAAATGTTCCATAAGGGCAAGTAAAGGTGGTTTTCTCCTGATCCTCCGGTGCAATACAAACCTGGGTTGTTGCTAGAATATCCATCCAGGTAGCAGTAATATTTATGCCCTTCTAGACGGTCTATCATCTAATCAATGAATGGCAGTGGATAGTGATATTTTCTTGTGGCTTTTTCAATGCTCTATAGTTCATGTAGATTCTCCATCCAGTTATTGTTATTTTGGGAATAAGCTCACTATGCTCATTGACTTCCACTGTCATGCCTCTTTTCTTTGGTGCACATTGTACTAGACTAATCCAACTTTTGTATGAAATATGATACACCACTCCAACATCCAACAATTTCAGAATTTCTTTATTGACCACCTCTTTCATGATTTGATTTAATCTTCGTTGGGACGCTACCACTGGTTTGCTTCCTTCTTCCAACAATATTCCGTGTATGCAAACAAAAGGGCTTATCCCCTTTATATTTGCCAAGGTCCATTCTATAGCATAGTTATGATCCCTGAGCACACGCAGTACGCTATCATCTTATTGTTGTGAAAGAGCGTTAGAAATAATCACTGGCAGAGTATCTTCATTGCCGAAGAATGCATATTTTAAGTGTGTGGGTAATGATTTGAGCACTAATGTAGTTGGTTACTGAATTGATGGAGCTTGGGATGCTGGGCATTCACCCAAATCTTCAAGATCTGTTTTTAATGCGATTGCCATTGGCATCAAGCCAATTTGCATATTCCTCAACTCCAAGTTCTTCTAGGATTTTTGGGTTAGTAGTGACTACGCAATTTTCAAGATCACTTTTTAAGTATGCATAATTTGGTTGACTGACTTGATCAATTGTCTCAATGCTCCAACAATCTTCTCGGAGATTTGGATGTTTCAAAGCTCGAAACACATTAAACTTGACTTCATCTCCCTAAACTCTGATGATCAGCTCTCCTCTTTAGACATCAATTAGTGCACCTTCTGTTGCTAGAAATGGCTGCTGTAAAATAATTGGAATGTATTTATCTCCCTCCACAGTAAAAATAATGAAATCAACTGGAAAGATGAATTTGTCAACTTCGCCTAGGACATCTTCAATTATCCCTCGTTAGTGTTTGATTGATCTGTCTGCCAGGTGCAAAGATATGGTTGTAGGTTTGGCTTCTTCTACCCCCCAATCTCTGAAAAATGGACAGAGGCATAAGATTAATGCTTGCACCTAAATTACATAAAATTCTAGCAAATGTGGAATTTCCAATGGAGCAGGGAATAATAAAACTACCTGGATCTTCCAACTTTGGTAGCAATTTCGTAGTCTCCAAATTTTATTTTCTTGGACAAAATGTCCTTTATGAACTTCACGTAGCATGACATTTGTTCCAAAGTTTCTGCAAACGGAATGTTAATATATAGTTTCTTAAAAACATCAAAAAACTTTTAATATTGTTTACCCAACTTCTCTTGCTTCAGTCTTTGTGGGAATGGGATTGTTGGTTTCTGCTCTTCCTTTACCTGTGGTGTCACTTCTTCCGGCTTTAGTGTGGTCTCTTTCTTGGCATGTGGGGTATCTTTTGGAATGCTTTCCACTTCATTACCACTTCTTAGGGTTACGGCTTGACACTGATTCTTGGGATTCACCTCAGTGTTACTTGGTAGTGTTCCTGGAGGTCTTTCTACTAACTATTTTGCTAGTTGTCCCACTCGGGCTTTTTGATTTCTCATAGCCACTATATGATCCTTGAAGTTAGCTCTGGTTTCTGGTTTAAATCCATGTGAAGTGGTGGCCAACTGTGCCATTAGGTAGGTTAGGGTTGTTTTCCGCAGTCAATGCTAAATGTTTTATCAACTCCTCTAATTAAGGGCGTTGATGTTGCAACTGTGGGTTCCCTTGGAAAGGTCTTGGTCCTTGAAAAGGGTTCTTGACCAGGAGGGTTCAACACATGCTGGTTGTTACTCCATGAGAAATTGGGGTGGTCATTCTTCCTTGGGTTGAAGTTTTGATATATGTGTTGGTTTGATACTAAGTGTAGTTGCACCATGGCAATATTGTCAATTGCTTACACTTCCTGACATTGGTCTTGCGGGTGAGGTCCTCTACGTGATTCGCAAGACATTTGCTGCACAACCATTACTGGCCGTGGAGGTATGCCTTGGTTCATGAATGTTTCAAAACAGGAACTCAAAGGTCCCATAGAAACTGTCAAAGCATCCACTTTGTCTATCTCATATGTTCCTCCTTCTCTCCTAGCACTATCTCTTTCCGTAGGCCATCTGTAATAGTTTTGGGCCATAGCCTCCAAGAGTGTGTATGCTTCATTGTATGTCTTCTTCATTAAGGTGCCATTGGCAGTTGCACCACTCTCTCTCCTTATTGTGCTTTCTAGACCATTGTAAAAAGCTTGTATCTGCCTTCAGTGTGGCAGACCATGATTTTGGCATCTTCTTAGCAAATCTTTAAATTTTTCCCAGACTTCATTCCAAGTCTCCATGTCTCTCTGCTTGAAAGATGTAATTTCACTCAATAGTCTAGCTGGCATGTACAGTGAAAAAAATTGTGTGAGAAATGGTTTCCTCAGATCATCCCATGTGTGAATGGAGACTGGGTGAAGCGCTTGCAACCACCTTCTGGCTTTATCTCGAAATGAGAAAGGGAATAATCTTAGTTTAGTAGTATCAAATAGAGGATTAATATAGTGGTCGTTGCATAAATGAGCTATTACCTTGAGTCCAGCCTTACATAAAATTGATTCTGATTTTGTGTAAGGACTTCGCCTAATCATGCAAACAGTATATCTACTAAGAAGCTACCTAAAGACAAGAGACCACTATAGCTGTAGATGCACTTGTAGTTGTATAGAATGGAGTTTACTTTAGCTTCATTTCACTTTGTGTAATTACCTTCTATTTATAAAAAAATGTTCTTTCCAAAAAACTGAAAGCAACATTTGAGTACATGAGGGTGTCACTGATTTGTGCGAATGCACTGTTATATGAATTGGGGTCCTCTGTTGCTCCTCCTCCATATATAGAATGCTGCATAAGTAGCTGAATGATAGCCAATTTTAGCTCAAAATTATTGGCTTGTATGGCTGGTCTCCTTATGGATGGAACCACTTCCTCTGCATGAGGCAGGGTAAAATCTTCCATGGGAACATCGTCCTCTTTGCTCCTGGTGCTGCATTGTTTATGTCATTTGATATTGATGAACCGACTTTATACCTAATAAATGCAAACTATTTGAGTCTTTTTTGGCTTAATAAGGATGTGGGACAAGCCTTTTATACATGTTTTCCTTCCTTTTGCGGACACAAGTCATTTATTACTATTTGAGAGAAAAGGAAGAGAAACAACTCCAAAAGCAGATGTTTTGCCCCAATTATCCAAGATGTGACACTAATTCCTGATCCCATGATTATGCAAGGTGATATGTCATGCCAAACTTGGTAGGCGGACGAATGTACCTCTACACTGTTCTCGAAGCTTTCATGGGAAGCTACTGAAATGGAATATAAGGAAGAAATCAACACAAATAAAGCAGCGAAGCAGGGGAACAAGAGAGTTTAAAAAAAAAAGTTTATGAGTCACCATCTTGCAGTTCTAATACGATTCACTTCTTGCCTTGTGATGAACTAAATATTGTGTTTTTGTAGACTAGCTTGTGCCTTAAGCATGAGCTAAACTTTTAATGATTAGAATTAACTTATTTCCAAGCGGACAGTCACTGGATGGAGAATCTGTATGAATTACAGAGCACTTAATAAGGCCACAAGAAAGGATCATTACCCCTTACAATTTATTGGTAAGATGCTAGATCATTTAGCAGGCCATAAGTTCTACTGTTATCTTGATGGATACTCTGGATACAACCAGATTTTCATAACACCTGAAGACTAGGAGAAGACTACCTTTACCTGCCCCTATGGAACATCTGTAATCCGCAAAATGCCATTTGGACTTTGCAATGCTCCAGCTACCTTCTAGTGGTGCATGACCTTTATTTTCTCTGACATGGTGGAGCGCATCATTTAAGTCTTCATGGATGACTTCTCTGTGGTGGGAGCATCATTTGAAGGATGTTTGAAAATTTTACAATTGGTGCTGACAAGGTGTGAACTCTCTAATTTGGTGCTCAACCGGGAAAAATGCGACTTCCTGATACAAGAAGGAATTGTACTGGGACACAAGGTGTCAAGTTTGGGGATAGAAGTTGGTTGAGCAAAAATAGAAGTCTTTTCCAAACTGCCACCACCAAATTGTGTCAAAGGAATTAGAAGCTTCTTTGGTCATGCAGGCTTTTACAAAAGGTTTATTAAAGATTTTTCACACATCATCAGACCACTATGTAAGCTACTTGAAAGAGATACAAAATTTGAGTTTGAGGATAGTTGTTTAAAGGCATTCAATTTCTTTAAGGATAAGTTGGACACTACATCTATCACTGATACACCTTATTGGAGCGTGCCATTTGAAGTTGTGTGATGAAAGCGACTGCGCAGTAGGAGCAATTCTTGGCCACAGGAAAAATAAAGTATTCAATATAATTTACTACGCAAGTAGAACATTGAATGCATCTGAAATCAACTATGCTACCACAGAAAAGAAATTGTTAGCCGTGGTGTTTGCATTTAACAAATTTAGACCTTATATTTTTGGAAACAAGTAGCAGTGTATACTGATCATTCAACCATTAAATATCTCATGATGAAACAGGATGCTAAGCCAAGGCTGATAAGATGGATTTTGCTCCTACAAGAGTTTGATATTGAAATCAAAGATAAAGAAGGGCTCTGAAAATGTAGTGGTTGATCATCTCTCAATCAATGATTCCTTTCCAGATTAACGTCCCAATCAATGATTCCTTTCCAGATTAAAGACTGTTGGCTGTTCAAAGAAGTACATAGCCCTTGTTTGCAGATATTACAAATTATTATGCATGCAGGATTATTCCCTATGGATCATCATGGCAACAAAAGAAGAGATTTTTCTCCCAAGTGAAGTCATATTTGTGGGATGACCTCTATTGTACAAATACTGCTCAAATCACATAATTCGCATATGTGTTCCATAAGAAGAAATGCACTCCATTTTACCTCATTTCCAGGCATTGGAATGTGGAGAACACTTTGGAGGCAAAAGGACTGTAGCAAAGGTATTGCATAGTGGATTCTACTTGCCTACACTATTCATCGATGCACATATGTTTGTGACCGAGTGCGACGGATGTCAAAGAATGGGACAAATCTCAAAGAGGAATGAAATGCCTCAGCAAAATGTGTTGGAGGTTGAGGTCTTCGATGTGTGGGGACTTGATTTCATGGGGCCGTTTCCTCAGTCTGTGGGGCAAAAGTATAGTGGCACTGGATTATGTCTCCAAATGGGTTGATACAATAGCCACACCCTCTAGTGATGCTGCAGTAGTGGTGAGATTTCTACGCAAAATATCTTTTAAAGATTTGGTACACCTAGATGCATTGTGAGTGATGGAGGATCACACTTCTGCAACAAAATCTTTAAATCATTGCTCAGGAAATATGGAATTCGACATAGTACTCCTTTCGTATATCATCCTCAGCCTAATGGACAAGTTGAAGTATCAAACACTAAAGTAAAGGAAATATTAGAAAAAACAGTGAACACGTCCTGGAAAGATTGGACATTAAGACTTGACGATGCATTTTGGGCCTACAGAATTTCTTACGAACCCCCCATTGGCAAGTCTCCATATCGTCTAATCTATGAAAAAGCTTCTTACATGCCTGTGGAATTGGAACATAGAGCCTATTGGGCCATGCGTAACTTGAGTTATAGCACGAAGGCAATAAGAGAGAATAGGTTATTAAAATTAAGTGAATTGGATGAGCTGAGGAATGATGCATATGAGAGTGCCAAAATATACAAGGAAAAAACAAAAGCATGGCATGATAAACACATAGTCAGGCGCCATTTCTAACTTGGACAAAGGGTACTCTTGTTCAACTCTAGACTTAAATTATTTTTAGGAAAATTGAATTCCAGATGGTCTGGATTATTCCAAATCACTCAAGTATTTCCATTTGGAGCAATAGAGATTGCTCCTCAAGATAAAGGCACCTTCAAATTGAATGGACAACGGCTGAAACCATATGAGGAAGGTAGCAAAAAGTTAGAGAGGCTAAATGCATCTGCTCACTGAAGCACGTTCAGAATGTCTAACTAATGACAATGAAGAAGCACTACTTGGGAGGCAACCCAAGGTCTGTTGTTTTGCACCACTCAGGGATGTTCGCTTACCCTCTCTACTAAACTCAATCAACATTATATTATAAAATGTGTTAAGTTTGGGGAAAGACAGTTATAAGTTTAAAGTGGTAGTTATTAGTATCTATATTCGTTAAGAATATGAGTTAATTTTATATACGTGTTGATTAATTATCATAGGCTAACGTCTTTTGGTATATTATGCAGGGTGACCTCGGAACATAACCACTAGAAGATCAAGCAGAAATCATAATGGAGCAGGAAATACGAGAAGAAGCTCCAATTTCTCATTCAATGTCCATGATCAGCCACCTAGTTCATGCACAGTTACCAAAATGGGCAATTAATTTTTTTTCACCCACGTTTGGCCCAATAAAGGCAGCAGTAATGGCCACAAGAGGCCCAATCAGGTCCCAATATAAAAAAATAGGTAGTTGTCCCACCTTGAGCAGTAACTCAGTTTCCGATAGCGACTAAGCCTAAATGACAACACCCTATTAGGTACACTGTGCAGTTCGCGTCGCTCTAGAACCCAGAATCCATATGAGTGCAAGTCTTATATGCTACTTCACAGTAAGTAACAACTCAACCAAACTCATTTCTCAAGTCCTTACTGAGTTTAGAATCATAGATTGGCGAATACCATTAGGAAAGTTGTTAAGGATCGCTATTGGACTAATTTCCTTAAAACTCCACCTGAGTATGCGCCGAATTTGGTGAGAGAATTTTATGCAAACCTAGCTATCATGAATGACTCCAAAGTTTATGTTAGAGGGATTTGGGTGCCGTTTAGTCCGGTAGAAATAAACCAGCTTAATAATATTGTTTGCCTAAGTGAAGATGTGTTTTCAAAGTTCAATGGTGGATACCCATATTTGGCTGATGTGGCTGAGTACTTATGTGAAGCCGGAACAAGATAGTGATTATCCTGTAGGATCAAAAGTATTGAAAATTGAAGGAAAAACAATGAAATAAGAACTTCTCCCAAAAGAATCCCAAGCAGTGCTCTCGGTTTACGTTTATTTAATTTTATTCTAAAAATTCGATATTCAACTAAGTCCACAAGCCAGACTTATATAGCCAAAGAAATCTCTTAATTTCCGTAATCTTCCTTTTTAGGATAATCGCACAAATCAATCTACTCAGTCAAATCAATTAAAAGCGGTAAATTGCTGAAAATTTAGAAATCAGTTGACAGCAAATTATTTCTAAAAAAGGAAAGAAATAATAAAAAATGCATTTTCGGAAAGGAAAACATCAAAATTTGCATCAATTGATGTTGCACATCGAGCAAAGCTCAATGCACAGCTTCATGCGCGCTAGAGAGATGCTTCCAACGCTATGTCATACGATCCATTCGGACACCTGTGGCCAAAGTAATGGCTAATTAACTCCAGATGCTCATGCATCATTATGTTATCAAGGAATGACCTAGAAAATGTCCAATGGAACCAAACTGATTGAATTAGGGGTTAACAAATAGGATTATCGTGCCACTATCCTTATGTGACACTTATTCATACTCCGCTGAATGATGCCAACCACCAATACTGGGGACATCAAGATGAAATAACTACTGATGCTAATGCTATTGAAACTGGCCAAAGCATTGATGTGGGGAAAGTTATCTACAAAGATATTATGGAGAGTCTGGCTTTCCTGGATAAGCGACCCAACTCATTGCACTTTCCTTTATTGATCACCACTATGTGTCTGAAGGCTAGAGTAGCCTTGGCCGAGGAAGAGAAGTTGTTTCCTCCTACTTTGGATATCAGCCGTTTGCTGATAAACAAATTAGGCGCTTACTTTGACTGTCGAGGACCCAAGACTTAAGCCACCCCAATGAAATCTACTGCACCTACCACCTCCAAGTACAAAGGAAAAAACGAATTGGCAACTCCTATCCCTCATTTGCAGGTACCAACTCAGGGCCATAAGCTTATGAAACCTGCACCAGTCATGCGTCCAGTAGTTGCTGCTCCAAATCCGAATCCGTGGGAGACCTTTGTGGACCACTCTCACCGCTGCATATCGTAGTATACACAAATTTGGTGCTGATGTCCACAATGAAGGGTATGCAGTATTCTGTCAGAACACTGCCACCTCCACTGACCTTTGTTCCATCTTCACCATCAAGCGAGGCAGCCACTGATACTGGCGATGAAGAAGAAGAGGATGAGGATGAGGACGAGGACGAAGATGAGGATGAGGATGCTAACGATGGGGAATACACCTAAAACTTGGTGGGATCATACTCTGAATGAAGTATGGCTCTGCCTGTCTTCAGGAGAGTATTGCTTGAACTCCTAATTTGTTTATCCACTTGGGGCAGTGAATGCTAAGTTCAGGGATGAGGGAATTAACTGACTGTTGAACTGTTGAACTTTTGAACTATTTATTTGCTGAACTTTGAACTTTGTGCGTTTATTTGATTTGTTGCTGATCTTTTGCATTGAACCTTGTATGTTTTGGACTATGTGCATTCTTTGGCCTATGTGGCTATTATTTCGTTTGGTTTTATGGTCATTACCATACTAAAAAAAAGAAAGAGTTTTACAGAACAACTTTCGAAGTATAAGATAAATCGGCCGAGGAAAGAATTGGGTGAGAAATTTTAGGAAGAAAACTTTGGAGAAGGTACCAGACTTCAGGCTAAGGCTAATAGAAAAATCCAAACATTTTTCTTCGGTTCAAAAGTAACCCCTCTAAGCCTAAAGCAAGACGAGGACAAGTTATGGATAGGAAAAAGTAAAAGCAAAAAAAAAAAAAGATAAAAAGAAAGCCAAAAAAAAGAAAAACAAAGAGAAAACAAATTATATTATGTATCTTATAGGGTGGCTAAGTAATTGCTTCTATACATTCAAGAATGGAGGTAGCTATCCAGATAGGAGAAGAGTATTTTTATGTACATAGTACTCTTATATTGTCATATATGAAATCCCTTCGAGTCTAATGTATGACTCTGATGAAAGGGATATGTATTGGCTTCCAAAATAATGTCTATCCTAATCGCTGACCATTTTGGCATGGCAATAAGCGAGGAAGAAGAAAAATAAAATATATAAAATTTGGGAGGAAAAATCTGTATGTCTAAGTTTGAAGAAGGGACCTGACTAGAAAGTGAGGACCCAACCCCATTCCCCCCGCCCCCCTACAGTTCTGGCCGTGGTTGACACATCTATATATGATGTAACACTAAAGTTGGTAATGACTGTAAGCAGAAGAAGTTGCATGATTCGGAATTAGGTGTCCACTTTTCCACACACATCCTCATTGTACACTTAAGTTTATTTAGAGTTGTTTCCTTGAGGACAAACAATGATTCAAGTTTGGGGATGTTCATTAGCCAAATTTAGACCTAATAATGCAAACTAATTGAGTCTGATTGGGCTTAATAAGGATGATGGGACAAACCTTTTATACATGTTTTCCTTCCTTTTGCAGACACAAGTCATTTATTACTATTTGAGAGAAAAGAAAGAGAAACAACTCCAAAAGCAGAGGTTTTGCTTCATTTATCCAAGATGTGACATTAATTCGTGATCCCATGATTATGCAAAGTGATATGTCATTCCTCACTTGGTAGGCGGACGAATGTACCTATGCATTATTCTGGAAGCTTTCATGGAAAGCTATTGAAATGGTATATAATGCAGAAATCAACACGAAGAAAGTAGCGAAGCACGAGAACAAGAGAGTTCAAGAACAAAGGATTTTGAGTCACCATCTTGCAGCTTAGATACGATTCTCTTCTTGCCTTGTGATGAACTCAATGTTGTGTGTTTGTAGACCGGCTCATGCCTTAAGCATGAGTTAAACTTTTAAATCAAGGGGAACGATGTAACCCTTAAGGAACTCGGGGAGTTTATGGAATGTTTACCATGTTTAGTTGTCTTTATAGTGTTTGATCTTGTTGTGCTTCACCCTTGTCTATTTCTGTCTGATCAACGTGAGTAGATGGCGTAATGGGAGGTCAAGAGACACAAGTTATGCTAGGTATAGAAAGGTCCACATCGAATGTTATAGCATGAGAATGTCTATAGGATCGGTGCTACCGTGTGAGGATCACTTGAGAGTAATGTCTATGATTTATTTGTATGTGACATCGAGAGATGCTAATCTGTACACCTTTGAAGGACGCTTACAGCTTGAGAGAGATAACAGTTTAAGACAGGTGAATCCGATAGGCAAAATATGACAATTAACTCATGACTAATCAGGTTATAAATCTACCAAAGGAACGTTTTTTTGTTAGGCCAAAATTCATTAATGATAAAATTATGTACAAACTTTCCTATCAGGGATATAAAAAAAAAAAGAACAAAGAAAGCATAGAAAAAACAGAAACTAAGATATAGGGAAAATCTAAAAAATACATGGTACATGGTACTTGATTTCCACTGTAGAGTAGTGGGAAGGAGTACAAAAGAGGTGGGCAAAATTTATCACTTGACTCTCAGCTATGCAGGCTGTCAGGTAATGACTATAGGAGTCATTACATTGTTAAAAACCCAGCTCATCCTGTACACCTTATAGGATCAAGGCCGAGAGATTGCTACAATAGTTCCTTCAACAAAGACTTAGGGGGTATTGCAACAGTGATTTGTTGACCTTCAGCTATGTAGGCCGCCAGATAACAACATGAGTCTTTATTGTAGAAGTTAACAAAGCTCAGCCTGTTCACCTTATCGCATCAAAGTCCTATGATTTTTGTCACCTCCCTTGCTCCCCTTCCTGAATTTGAAACCGCTCGGACCATGTTGGAATCACTCAATCTCATGCTGAATTATGCAGTGTTTACTCAAAAAGCAGGCTTCTTCAGTGTTTACTTAGGCAACTCCCATTCGGGTACAAGTTACTAGTATACTTTAGTGGTGAGCTCTGCAGCCTGCCACTCCTGGTGAAAGTCCAAGAGTCATGTGGGGAGTATCCTAATACGCTAGGGGATGGACCATCTGCATAGGTCTGAATCATCATTCCTAACTTGTACCCCCATGAAGTGAAAGGACAATTACA